>JAJAGP010002212.1:97500-128270 GCA_025084515.1 Ancistrus triradiatus
GTGTACATGGCAGGGTTCAAGGAGAAAACAACTACTCTTAAAAACACTGCTGCCTGTCTGCAGTTTGCTAAAAATCACATGGAAAAGCCAGAAGAATAATATAATGGGTTGGGCCTGTTTTGCTGCATCTGGGTCAGGACTTGCTGTCATTTATGGCTCAATGAATTCGGAATCGTACCAGCAAATACTAAGGGGAAATGTCAGAACATACGTGGATATGGATAATACATCAAGACAACAACCCTAAGTGCACAAGTCATTCCACAAATGAAAGGTTAAAAGAGAATAAAGGTATTGTTTGGGAATGGCCAAGTCAAAGTCCTGACCGTATTCCAGCTGAAATGTTGCAGGAGGACCTGGAGTCAGTATTTCATGTGAGGAACCCCAAAACCATGCCAGAGTTAAAGCCATTGTGTATGGAGGAATGGACTAAATTTCCCAGTCGATGTGCTGGACTGATCAACCGTTACTGGAAATATTAATTGTTAATAGTTTTAAAGTTGTAGTTATTGTACATGGAGGTCACCCCACATACTGAAAGTATAGATTCGTATACTCTTGCTGCTCACAGATATGTAATATTAGATCATTTTCCTCAATAAATAAACAACCAAGTATAATATTTTTGTCGAATTTGTTTAATTGGGTTATTTATATCTACTGTACTTTTAGGATTTGTGTGAAAATCTGATGATGTTTTAGGTTGCATTTATGCAGAAATCTGAAGGATTCGCAAAACTTACAAGCACCAATGTGTAACCTACATACATACACCAGTCTTTATGAATGAAACCCCAGGTGTTAATACAAGATGCGTGTACGTTTCTGTGAATGCATGTGTTTGATTTTCATGTTTCGGGTGTTAGTGTACAGTGTGCTTTGATACCTCGTATATGTGTGCATTTTTGCTCCACAGTAAGTGCAAGTCATCGTGTGTATCCCTGGCGTGAGGGTATGTGCCCTTGGACTACATTGTGGAGGCCAGCACCATGCAGTCCATGGGCATATACACTTTCCTCAAGGTTGAGCACTTCAGTGAGACCATCCGTCTGTTCACCTATCCATCTCTTCTTATTGTTTTGCAAATGTCTGAAGGAGCCCAGGTCGTCTCAAAATATCTTTGTTTGTTTCCTCTTTGTCCCTCTCCTCTCTCTGCAGGGTTTTATCGGCATACCAGGACTTTTTGGTTTACCGGGACCTGATGGAGAAAGAGTGTGTTCTTCACTTTTTCTTTAAATTGCTAATACATGCACCCAGTATTATTAAATGCATGTAAACCATTATTAAGTGCATTAAGAGGTTTGGTCTAAGGAACTAACATTTTAGCTATGAAATATTGCTGATGCTAATAAGTTTTAGAAGTGCCAGTAAAATTAATAAAACTAATTGTTTATTTTTACTAGGTCATGCAATTGTATCAGTCTTAGCTGAAAATATCAGTCTTGACTTCACACAAGAAAATAGTATTTTAGACATCGACACAATTATGTAGTGGGTTAAAGCTACGTTATGAATGGTAACGTATTTGGCAGTTTATAAATTTTATACAATTCAGCGGAAAATCACTTACTTTAACTTTGAGAAACAGCTCTGGTTCTGTGTTTTGAAAGCATGCATTGGCTGGTATTGCAGAAATTATATACAGTAAAAAGACAGATATAAACAATGTAATACAACTTCATTGCAAAAAAATCATATATTGTATGACTTCTATAAGAAATTTAAGAGAACATGTTAGACAATGATAATCATATATATTTTCGTCATTGATTGTTGCTTTTAAGATGAATATCTTTGAATAACTGTCTTTCTAGAAATGCTAAATCATACTGAGTAACATTATCAATTAAAATTGTCTCATTATTTTGCAGTTATCACAATTTATTTTAGTTGCTTATTGCAAGAAGTAAAAGCTTGAAATAAGTAATTAAAACAAAACAAAATTTTGAAAATGTCTGGAAAAAGGTTATTATTTGAAATAAAGTGGCTCCTAGATGTGAACCTTTGACTAACGAACTTTCAAAGATGCGAACATGCGTGTGCAATACATTGAAAATGATTTAAATAAGTGCAAAATAAAAACAGTGGGCAGAAAGCGGGAGATGAACACTAGAAGTCGGTACAGAGCAGAGTTTTATTAACAAACTGAAAAAAATACTTGAGAACTGACTGCAGTAATGAAACTACGACCTGGGCATACAGAGTCCACAAACAGTATAAAAACGCAGCAAACAGGAATGGCTTGACACATGCACGAGGAAGCGGGAAACCTGACGGGGTCCGAAACTCTGATAGCACAAACCACACAGAAGAGAAATGTATTCAGTTTGCCCCAAGCAAAGGAAATGCAGGGTGTAAATAACCGAACTAATGAGACAGAAACTAAACACAGCTGAAGTAAACTAGGAAATCAGAACATAAACAAAAGGGCTGCACCATGCAGAGATGATGTGGAAGGAGAGATTGGGATGTAGAACCGTGGTCGTGACACCGACTGTGTACAGTACATACCCATACCTCCTATTTGTGAAATAATTGCGTGCTTTTTAAACCCAGAATGTCTGGTATTAAGGGGAAAAGCAGTGATGACCTCTATAAGAAGTGACGGACCATAACTATTGACATTAAAATGAAAGTAAGCGAGATCAGGTGTTGGGAGGCTCACAAGCTAGATGCTTAGGCTAAATATGTTGGACATAAGATCTTTTGGACATGAGAACCCACTCTTGGAACGGAGCTGTTTTGTATCTAGGGGACTTACTGTAAACAATTGCTGTTCACCATCCTGTAAGGTGAAGCGAAAGAAAATTTGGGTGACAAAGAACTGTATGTGTGTCATAAATATACCATTGAACTCTCCTTGGTGGCTTTCTGTGGAAGATGCCATGGGAAAAACCTTGGGTCTAATTAGCTGACACAGCGTCACTCATAACCCAATAGTTAATTTGATCTCTCTTGCTTTGCCTCTTTCTATCTACCACTTCTCTTTCACTTGTTCAGGGTATTTCTGGTCCTCCAGGAAAGTTGGGCAAGATGGGTCTGCCGGTAAGAATGTCATAAACTCATAATCATAAATGACTTTCTTAAGTTTGTTGTGTGACTGGGTGTTGTGATGGCTTAGCAGATTACACCTCTTTTTCACTGATACAGACATAATGCCGGGTCCAGGGCAGCCACTAAATCTAAATCACTAAATCTGGCCCATGTATTCAAAAGTAGTAGAGTGTATGAGGAAAGAAACAAACTTTAACAAAGTAAAAAACTTTCACAAGAATCTTACAAGCTTTACCGACGAACAATATATTTTAACATCCATAGTCAATTCTTTCAGTTCCCATACAGAACACACGCTTGTGTATACATATGCACTTATTGTGAGTAAGCCGGTAAATTAGTTTAGTGTTTTAAAGGGAAAATGTTCTCCAGTTTATTTGTGTTATAGTCAGTGTAAGTGTGTGTACGTGTGTGCGGTTGTATTCATATGAACACATTTGTAAGTAAAGTGGTAAATTGGTTTAGTGTTCTAAAGGGATAATGTTATCCAGTTTATTTATGTTAGAGTGAGTGTAAGTGTGTGTGCGGGTGTATTCATATGCACATGTTGTGAGCAAACCAGTAAATTGGTTTAGTGTTCTAAAGGGAAAATGTTCTCCAGTTTATTTATGTGTATGTGTGTGTGGTGAAGTGATTTAGATTTCTAAAGGGAAAAGTTTATCCAGTGTGTATGGACAGGTATATTTCCTGCTCTTTTTCACTCTCATTACTCAACCCCTGTATTTTATTTACTCTTGTTTCTCTCTCTGTCCCTGAAGGGTTTTCCAGGTGATTTTGGTGAGAGGGGGCCACCAGGAGCAGACGGCGAGCCAGTAAGTCAGACTTCTTTCTTTCTTTTTTCTTATGTATTGCATCATTCTTTTGTTCATTCTTTCCTTCTTTCTTTTTTGTTTCACTTGTTTGTTTATTCTTTACTACCTTCTTTCTAGTATGGTATCAAGCCTATTACATAGTGTATACATATTGTAGCCAGTTTTAATTTTGTTGACGTACGATTTTCGTCAATGACCCTTTTTGAGACATTGAATAAACTAAAATGAATGAAAAACGACAACAACTATGACGAAATGAATGGACACTGTTGTCACCGAATAAAAACGAGACGAAAATGTTTTGGCAGAGACGACATCCAATCATAACTTTAGCATATGTGGAAAGGCGGGACATGTTGGGTAGCGATCCAATCAGTAATGCGGTAAGACGCACACATTTGATCTGACCCCGGGGAAGACCGTACTGGCTCGACAATTACTGGCAACACCTGAGAGAAAGAGGAGAGTCGATATATGGAGACATTTCTCATTTGATCTCAAGGAAAACAAGGCTCTTTGTAAACCATGTGAGGTGACCATCTCTGGTACAACAAAGTTGAATCTGCTGGCATGTCATCCTAAAACTGCAGTCAAGCTATCAGCACCTAAATGGCAAATAAAGTAGGGATTAAAATATGCGAACTTTTTGTGAACTTTTTAGAATTTTCTATATTTCTGCATAAATATGACCTAATACATTATCAGTCCTAAAAGCAGATAAAGAGAACCCAGTTAAACAAATGAGACAAAACCGTTATAGTTGGTCATTTATTTATTGAGGAAAATGATCCAATATTACATATTAGTGAGTGGCAAAAGTATGTGAACCTCTAGGATTAGCAGTTAATTTGACGGTGAAGTTAGCCAGGTGTGTTCAATCAATGGGATGACAATCAGGTGTGAGTGGGCACCCTGTTTTATTTAAAGAACAGGGATCTATCAGTCTGCTCTTCACAACGTCTGTAGAGGTGTATCATGGCACTAACAAAGGAGATTTTTGATGACCTCAGAAAAAGAGTTGTTGATGCTCATCAGGCTGGAAAATGGTAGTATCATGGTTTGGGCCTGTTTTGCTGCATCTGGACCAGGACGGCTTGCCATCATCAATGGAACAATGAATTCTGAATTATATCAGAGAATAATAAAGGAAAATGTCAGGACATCTGTCCATGAACTGAATCTCAAGAGAAGGTGGGTCATGCAGCAAGACAATGACCATAAGCACACAAGCAGTTCTACCAAAGAATGGTTTAAGAAGAATAAAGAGAAAATGCTTTTAAAATGGCCAAGTCAAAGTCCTGACCTTAATCTAATCGAAATGTTGTGGAAGGACCTGAAGTGAGCAGCTAATGTGAGGAAACCCACCAACATCCCAGAGCTGAAGCTGGTCTGTATGGAGGAATGGGCTAAAATTCCTCCAAGCCGGTGTGCAGGACTGACCAACAGTCACAGGAAATGTTTTAGTAGCAGTTATTGCTGCACAGGGGGTCACAGCAGATACTGATACTCACTAATATTGGATCATTTTCCTCAATAAAATAAATGACCAAGTATAATATTTTTGTCTCATTTGTTTAATTGGGTTCTGTTTATCTACTTTTTAGGACTTGTGTAAAAATCTGAGGAGATGTTTTAGGTCAAATTTATGCAGAAATATAGAAAAATTCTAAAGGGTTCACAAATTTTCAAGCACCACTGTAGCTTTTATATTGTAATTATGAATAAATGCATATAGAGCATGCACATATATCCGACCTTCTGATCTTATATGTTTAAAGCTCATAATATATCGTTTATTCCAACTTGATTCTATTCTAGAATATCTACTGAATGTCCACACCGAGTTTGAAGCAGATCTATTGTGGAAATTTAGAGTAATAACCACTTTATTATCAATGCATGGATGTAGATGTTTCATTTTAAAAGGGAAATGTTAAAAAAAGCATTTACGTATTGCAACCTTTACTTTCCATAGTTTAGTCAACTAAAGCTACTGTAGATTGTCGACTATAATCTTATTATAATTAGTCGACAAAAACTAGACTAAAAAGCTATAAAAGCTGTATGGGATACTGTAGTATACTGGTATTGATCAAATAGCCAAGATAGTCTGCACACACACAACTGTTACGTCATCCCATTCTCAGCCATGCTGCACTGGGAAATCTGTAACAGATCCAGCCAACATCTTATAAGGAGAGCCACGCCAGCCAAACAGCTTGGGCTGATACCACACAGCTGATGCACACTCGCTGCTTTTGCTGCTCTCTCAGACTCCTCTCTCTGCGCACTGATCATCCTGCTACACGCTGGCTCACTGACTTCTCTTAATCACTCAATCTGAGTTGCTCAGTACTCTGCTGTTTGCTGCTCAGATGGCTGCATGCCTTATTTTTCGTCTGTATTTTCATAAGGTTCATTTCTCTACTTTAGAGAACTTTTTATTTAGTAAAACTTTCTACACCAGCAGCTGTTACATCCGACATGACAACTGTATTTCAGCCAATGTATCTGGCCAAGGTAGTTTGAGTGAATTAGGATAATAACCTTATTAGATCACTGACATATATGCAGTCAGACTTTGTCCAAATATATGTGATTAATCTGAACACGTTTGACAATCACCTGGGGTTTCTGTCTGCTGGGAGTTTATTATGATTATGATTATTATTGTAATGACGTTGATATTATTATTATACTATTATACCCATTTATACTGGGTTTTGGGGTTGGGGGGGTAGAACCTTGAAGACGCCCCAGTCCATTGCAGGGCTTGGTGGTGATCACTGCTTCAGTACCAGGGGGTGATCACCCTACCTGGCCTCCTCTCCCTCAAATGTGGCCAGTTGTGCCTATGAGATATCCAACTTGGCTGGAAGCACCGCTGCAACTCAAACCATGATCACCGTTGTGTCACTTGAGCATCTGGGTGATTAGTATCAATATTTAAAATTTCAGCTGGCTATAGACAGACTGCACGCTGAGCAGAAGCCAGAACAGAATAATTTGATTACTGACGATGAGTGAATGAATGAATGAATTAATTAATTAATGCATGCATTAGTTAGACTATTACACTAGTAGGCTGGCTATTACATTAGTAGGCTGTGTTTTCTCTCTAGCTAGACATTTGGTGTTCACTCAGGTAAGACTGGTAATTCAACTTTGGTTTGAACCACTTGACCCCTTGAAATTGTTTCATTTTGAGACCATTTCCATTACCTAGACATATGCCCAAACTCAAAAGCACACCTTAGTGCCTCTAAACTAAACATACAAAACATATACACACAAATGTTGTTCATATGCAAACAACCATAAGCAGCAGCCTACATTCTGGAAACATAAACCAGTATGTCAGTTCATTCTAACCACAGTTATTTACACCCCTCCCATTCATAAACTCATAGAGAGTTTCTTTCTACTCTTTGCTTGCTTAAAAAAGACCACAAACCTTCAACTATTGCTCTCTCTCGCTGTCTCTCAGGGTGCTATTGGTGCCCTCGGCCCTCCTGGAGTTCCTGGATTGGTTGTGAGTACATGACATGTTAAACTTTCCTTTTTGAGATGTCTTGATTCATAAAATGCAAATTCTTCTTTGTTACTTTCAAGGCTGAAATATGCATAAAAATATGCATAAAAATGTTTGGGAGAATAAAACCTGTGAGAATTAAGAGAAAATTAAGTAGGAAAACCTATTGCACCAGTTTTGTGACATCTAGAATTAGGGAGATCCATTTTGCAGTGGAATACCCGTGTTAGAAGAATGTTATTGTTACACAAAGTGCAAGAGAAGTGCAAACCAGTGCTCTACTGCTGACACAATCTGGTTTGTATCTCTACTCTGGCGTTGCAGGTGAAGTTGTGTTTAAAAGTTGCATTTGGCTTGAAGTTATGACACTAGCTAAGTCATAAAATTGCTTAAAGTTTATTTAATAGTGTATTCATTTATTTTTTCTGTAATTAGTAATAGATTGAAGGATGGATGGATGGATGGTTCTGTGTCGCCAGAGGCTCTAGAGTCTCAGAGCTCCTTGGGGTGGAGGCTGGGTCTGCATGGCGCACAGCTCAGACCAGGCATTCTCAAACAAAAAAGACTGTCTTTCGTGGATACTGCTTTTGGTCCAAATCATGAGTGCAGTCACTTGATGACATCACCTGTTTGAAATCACATCATTATTTGTTTTTTTTTATCGCATTACTAGCTCTGAATTGCCCCCTGTCCCAACTTTGTTTGGAATGCAGGCCTGAAATGTCAGAATGGATGTTTATTAATAAATGAATTGAACTTGGCCAGACAAAACCTGAAATATCTTGGGTTCATACTGTCTGCAATGAAATTAGAGTAAATGTAAGATGCATTGCATTTTTAAACATTTACATTTTCAATACCGGCCCAACTTTTTCTAATTTGAGCTTGTAGTTTTGGCAGGTTATACGGTTCTAAATAGCCAAAACATATACTATGGGTTATCACTGACCATGGGCTAGTTGACTTTTTTTTCTTTTTCTTTTGTGGATGTCCAATACTTCGTGTTAAACCGAAAGAAACTGTCTCTGACTGGAAGCAATATTCACTCATGCTTTTGGAAAGATGCTGGTGCTTTATGGAAAATGAAGGTCCTGTAGTGGGGCGTTTATTCACTTTCTGGTCATGTTTGTGCAGACAATGTATTGTGCTGATTAGCCTGATTTGGTCTGAAATTATTCTTCAAATAACACAGCATGGCATAGTACATTACCAAATAAATTGTTTTTGGTAGTTACCAAATTTGGTTTGCATGTAAACCCACTCACTGTCTCTGCTTCCGTCCTTCAGGGGGATGCTGGTCCGGCTGGCGTGGTTGGCTTACCAGGACCAATTGGCCTAAAGGTTAGAAAATACCTTTTCCAACACACACAGGTCCCCAAATCATATAAACATCTCTTGACCAATAGTTGACAGTTTTATACACATAAGATGACTCTATTGATTTACATTATTTAAGAAGGCGGTATTCAAAACAAACAGCAAAGATCCTTAGACAGCACAGCCAGATAAGAATCCTTGTCTAACTAGTGGATTGCCTACTTTAGCAAGAGCCATTGTTAACAGGTGTTTATATTCGGGCAAACACACAAAATACCAGTGGTACCTTGGTGCATTAATGGTATTAGCATTAATGCTATTGCACAGGTGCTCCCTGATTTATGATGGAGATATATTTCGACAAATCCACCATAAGTTAAATGTAATATGAACTGGGGAGTTTAACAGTATTTGGTATATCATAGCAGAGACGAGGCTGAAGTTGGCTTCTTATTCGCATTTTCCGGTCCACCTTAAATGACTGCAGTTACATTGTGGTGCCTGTAGATGGAGATTCCGCCTCATGACAAGACACATTAACCTACAGGTGGCCAAAATCATTAACACAAATGTTATTTTATAATAAAGTGTTGAAAAATCTAATGTGATTTAGTGAGTAATGGATTGAAAACACTTACTCTATTGGTTAACTAACTGCAGTCTGTGTCCTGGAGCATTCAATTCCTGTTTTGCATTTGGTTAACTCTTATAAACTAACCTTTTTAGGACCCATGAAGACTTTTTAGCACTAAGAATACAGTACTGTAGATGTAAAAATAAAGAAAAACACAATAAACACAGCGTACATCTTCTCTGAGTTAGACCTATTGTGAATCTGAATCACTGTGTACTGAATCGTGAGCCATGAATTGTGAATCAAGTTTCGGCTGAAACGAGTCACGCGGCTCGACTCATATAAGTTTAAGCAAGTGCGCCTAGTACCGGGCAAGCAACAAAGACCGAGACAACTTTTTCTCACCCATTACCTCCTTTGTAAGTTCCTTGTTTAGAAGTTATTATTAAATAATTTTAATCCCACACCCTATAACAATGTCACACTTCCAGCATTGTTTGGGAAAGTCTCTTTCCTGTTTTAGCTAAATGGCTGAATGGAAAGGAAAGAAACAGTAAGAACAGTTAAATAGAACGCCATGCTATGTCATTCAAATTGTAACGTTTAACCTTATTAATTATTATGTATTCTTATATTAGTCTTAAATATTCTTGACGCTTAATGGGATACATTTAATTTTATTACTCTCACAGTCCTCTATGCATCATCCCTATTACTTTCAGTCAACAAGAATATACAGTACTGTGCAAATGTCTTAGGTCACCATGTAACAATGGTATAATGACCATATGTAATGATTTCTGAGAAAATACAGGAAATGTGTATGCAATATTAAAATAACTAAAAAAATCAGAAAAACATTTTCTATAGGTTACAATGGCAAGTATTTAGTGTGACCTCCCATTACACTTGAGCAATAGCAGCATCTCGTAGCTTAATCAGGAAGCCCAGTTGACCCTTCTACAGTCTTAAGAAGCTTGATCAGGAATGGTCTTTTTGGAAAGGTGGCAGCCAAGAAACCACTTTTTCAAGGAGGTCACACTTAATACTGACTTTTGAATTTAGTTTCGAAAATTGTTTTCTTTTTTATGTGTACGTATTTCCTTTATTTTTGGTTTGTATTTTTATAAAGGGACTGAGAAGTAAGTGTATCTCACCAAATCTATCACCAAATATATCGTACTGTATAAATATGCTTAATCTGGTGGCACATGTCAAATTAATGTCCGCATGAATGCACTTATCCAGGGGTTTTCAGATCAGTGCCCAGAGTATCACCCTAACTTGGCTTCTTCACGCAGTACGTCTTGGTGCCAGCACTTCTAATGATACAGGGATTGCACATACCTAGCTGTCCACGTGGTATAAAAGTCAATGGGACTCATCAAACCAGGGGACCAGTTCAGTTACAACACCTGCATGCCCATTGTAGTCACGTTTGACAGTTTGACGTCCTTGTCCTTATTTGGTCCTTGTCAAAGTCACATCCAACATCCAACACCCTGACTACGAGAGCTGACTGTTCCCTTACCATAGGGAATAGATCCCAGAACTTGACATTTGCACTTGCACGAGATAATAAGTTATGAGTTGTCATAATGTTTTGGTTCATTTGTGTGTATACAGTATGTGCCATGTGTTTTGGATCTTTTTGTGTTCATGCATCATGATGTGTTTTGTGTCTATGTGGCAGGGAGTTGCTGGGAACATAGGCGAGCTTGGACTGAAAGGTGATAAGGTGATCTGAATGCTCTTATTGGCCCTGTTTTTCTGCAGTATGCTTCCCCGTTGGTTGGGTGTGTTAATCATGTGCTTTCAGAGTTCCCCTGTTTTACAGACAAGGATCAAATGAAGATCTTTTAGGATTGTTTGTTTGTGTGTGTGTGTTCGTGTGTGTTCGTGTGTGTTCGTGTGTGTTCGTGTGTGTGTGTGTGTTCATGTTCAAAGTATGTAGGAAAACCCATACAGTGCATTCGGAAAGTCTTCAAACCCTTTCACTTTTTTAACATTTTATGTTGCGACCTTGTGCTAAAAATACCTCATAATGACAAATTGAAAACAGAATTTTAGATTTATTTTACAAATTTATTGAAAAAGAAAAACTATATAATTCAGACCCTTTACTCAGTACTTACTTGAAGCACCTTTGGCTACAATTACAGCTTCAGTCTTCTTGGGTATGATGCAACAAGGTTTGCACAGCTGGATTTGGAGATCTGCCATTCTTCTCTGCAGATTCGCTCATGCTCTGTCACGGTGGATGAGGACCGTCAGTGGACAGCCATTTTCAGGTCTCTTCAGAGATCTTCGATTGGGTTCAAGTCAGGGCTCTGGCTGGGCCACTCAAGTTGTTGTCTTGGCTGTGTGCTTTGGGTCATTGTCTTGTTTGAAGGTGAACCTTCGGCTCAGTCTGAGGTCCTATGCGCTGTGGATCAGGTTTCATTAAGAAAATGTCTGTAATTTGCTTCATTCAGCTTTCTGTCAATCCTGACCAGTCTCCCTGTTCCAGCCACTGAAAACCACCCCCAAAGCATGATGTTGCCACCACCATGCTTCACTGTATGGATGGTAATGGGCAGGTGATGAGCAGTGCCTTGTTTTATCCAGACATGACGTTTAGAATTTAGGCCAAAAGGTTCAATCTTGTGAATCTTGATTCTTACAGTCTGAGAGTCTCTTAGGTTCTTTTTCCCCCAGAATCTAAACAGGCTTTCATGTGTTTTTACTGAGGAGAGGCTTCTGTCTGGCCACTCTGCCATAAAGCCCAGATTGGTAGAGTGCTGCACCAATGCTCTTCTGGAGGTTTCTCCCATCTGCACACAGGATATTTGGAGCCAGAGTGACCTTTTGGGTTCTTGGTCTCGTCTCTTAGCAAGGCCCTTCTCCCCCGATTACTTTGGTGGGGCCCTAGGAAGAGTCCTGGTTGTTCCAAACTTCATCCATTTAAGAATTATGGAGGGCACTGTGCTCTTGGGAACTTTGAGTGCAGCAGATTTTTGTAACTTTCTCCAGATCTGTTCTTCCACACAAACCTGTTTCTGAGCTCTGCAGGCAGTTCTTTCCTCCTCATGACTTGGTTTTACTCTGATATGCATTGTTAGCTCTGAGATGTATAGACAGGTGTGTGTCTTTCCAAATCATGTCCAATCAACTGAATTTACCACAGGTGGACATTAGTCAAGGTGTAGAAACATCTAAAAGAAAATCAAGAGAAACGAGAGGCTGTAGAGCTAAATTTAAAGTGTCACAGCAAAGGGTCTGAATACTTATATCCATGCAAAATTTTAGTTTTTCGTTTTGAATAAATTTGCAAGAATTTCTCAAATTCAGTTTTCACTTTGGTATTATGGGGTATTGAGTGCAGATTGACGGGGAAAACTTAATTTTTTTATTTTAGCAGGAGGCATTAACATAAAATTTTCGAATGCATTGTAGCTATGTAGACTGATGGGTAGACAGACAGACTGATGGCTGGATGGATGATAGATGACTAGATAGCTATAGAAGGTGGCTCTTTTTTTTACCCTAGTCATTTCCTGTGTTATATTTTTCCCATTTTTGCCCTCTCTTTACACTCTCTTAGGGTGAAACTGGTCTTACTGGAGAGCAAGGGGAGATTGGGTTACAAGGAGACAAGGTTTGTATTTAGTATTCTTTAGTTTACAAAAACTTCACTCTGTTCGTGTCAGATCAAAATGACTGAACATAAAATAACAAACGTAGATTATAATGAAAAAACCCAGGAAGTTGGTAATTTGCTATCTCACCACTGTGGTGGCCTGGCTTATAGTCTTGACTGAGTCTTCTGGCTGGATTGAACATTGCATGCTGACACAATTGGTGGAGAGCTCACCCCTTGGTGCTGTAAGAGCAACCCTTAAGAAAAGCCAATTTAATATGTGGAAAAATTAAATGAGCTAAAATAAAATAGACAAAAAGTAACTAATAATATCAATATCAAATATCATAATTTACTACAGTATTTTGGTAGATCACAGATAGATAGTCTGCCAACCTGTAATAGTTCCACTTTTTTTAGAATTATGAGTTGTGTATTATTGTGTATCAAGCACCAGGTATTTAAAAAGAAGCACACCCTATTGGCATACACAATGTAACAGAAGTGTCATTACATTTTCTTCAGAGTATGTGACAGTGACATGAGCTTGGTGACTGGCTGATATTTGACGTCATGTTGAATACATTTTTCAATTGGTACTTTCAACTGTTTATTAACATGCTTTACATTTGTAAATAGTGTTGTTCAAATGTTTCACCATACATTGTTTTAAACTTTTTTTGTATCTTCACTGTTTTAAAAGTTCAGCCTCAAACTGTTAGTGCGTCTTACCCAGAATAGTATTAAGTCACAGTGGTATCTCGGTTCTCTCGGTTCATTTTTAATTTGTTCGAAAACGATTAGGACAGAGCCAATTTTTCCCCATACTGCATAATGTAAACTGAATCAACCGATTCCAGACCCCAAGAAAATCCAAACTGTACAAGGTATTATATGCATTAATGGAGTTGGATTGTACAGGTGCTCCCTGATTTATGATGGGGATATGTTCTGACAAATCCATCATAAGTTAAATGCATCATGAACTGTGGGGTTTAACGAGTGTTTGATAGAGCGGTCTATATTGTATCATAGCGGAGATACAGAAAGGATACTATATTAAGTAATGCTAAGTAAGTTAATGTTTAAAACACTTATACCTACAGTTAGCCAAAATTATTAAACGAAAGCTTATTTTATAATAGTGTTGAAAAATCTGAATTAATTTAGTGAGTAGTGAATTGAAAGTGAAAAGTAAAAGCGTTTTGCTTACTTACTCTACTGATGAACTCCAGGCGCTGGCATAGCTGCTAAGCTCACTTCAGCCTGTGTTCTCTAGCATTCAATTCCTGTTTTGCTTTCGGTTGGCTCTTATAAACTTATGTTTTTAGGACCCACAGAGACTAAGAATACAGTACTGTGTATGTAAAAATAAAGAAAAGAAATAGCCGAGTTCTTCTGAGGGCTATTGTGAACCTGAATCACTGTGCACTGAATCGTGACTCGTGAATCATAAGTTGTGAATCGAGTTTCGGCTGAAATGAGTCACACGGCTTGACCCAGACAAGTTTAAGCAATTTTGCCGAGTACTGGGCAAACAACGAGAACTGAGACAAATATTTCTAGTCGAAATGGGTCGAGAACCAAATTCGACGAGTTCCAAGGGGGTTGTGAACCGAGGTACCACTGTGTACTGTGTTTACACCAGAAGCTTTGAATTTAGGTTACTATCCTACAGCCAGATATGTTTAAATGCTTATCAAATAAAATGCAAACAATCAATAAAAGAAGGTATTATGCAAAATGTAGTTCGGATACTGGCATTTGAAACTTGCTTCACAGAAATTGTACATAAGGTGGATTACATTGTTATTATTGTTAGGTAAGGTTAAGATACTGGACTATGGACCAATAGGTCCAGGGTTCAAATCCCACCTCTGCCAAGCTGCCACGGTTGGGTCCTTGAACAAGGCCCTTAACCCACAATTGCTTGGATTGTAAGACTGTACCAATTGTAAGTCGCTCTGGATAAGGGCGTCTGCTAAATGCTGTAAATGAAAATGTAAATGACTCTGTAGTGTTGTCAAAAATCTGTATATAGTAAATGTGTGTAGAAAGGGATGCTTTAATTTCTGTGCCTGTGTGTGCATGTTTCAGGGGACACAGGGTTTGCCAGGGTTGCCAGGTCCTCGTGGAAAACCAGGACTTCAGGTGAGTGTACCCTCAAACGTTCTTGTGATGATAATGAGCACCTGTGCAAAGGCTATGTACCAAACTGTCTTGCCTACAGTTTGTATTTTTACTAGATCATCGGTATATCGAACAAACACCCTCTAGAGTCCATTACTTCAAGGTTTAATTTTAATAGCTGTTTTTATGCATGCATGTGCCAGCAGAAGAGGGTTTAAGCAAGATAGTTTACAAAAGATTTAAACAAATGTGCAGTGAAATTAGCATACAGTTAGCTATGTTATCTACACCAGGAGTTCCCAACTTTTTGCATCTTGTGTCCCACTTAACCTACCAGAAAACGTTCAGTGGCCCACTTGGAAATGTAATCAACAATTTAAAATCTGAACAAATACAGCACAACAATGAAATGTTGCTTGATTGCATAGTCACACAACAAACTCTAAAATAAACATCATTTTTCTGACGCACTTAATGAGATGACTGTTGTTGTTTGCCAGCTACAAAGTGCTGGATGTCAGGCTGAAGCACGGAAAGTTGCAAATGGAGGCCTGGCTCAGTATTAAGCCTATTACTGTATTTGGTCTCGAGTGCCAGCAACATGGAAAATCCAGTTTCCACAGAGATATGTTGTGGGAAACGGCATCGGAAATCTTACTACCTTGTGAAAGACACTCTGATCTAACATGAAGCCAGAAATGTGTCAATGACTTTTGTGGAAAAAAAAGAATTTTAAAAAGCGCTGTGGCAAGATAGGTCAATACAGCTGTCCTGCTCAGAAGCTCTCAGACTTGTGATGGCTCCTTGGCACATTTCGACATAGGGATTTTCTGTCCAGCTGACACGAACTTCTCCGGAAAGTAATCATGTAGCTGGATTTGCACATTTTGCAGGTGCTCTATAATCGTCCTTCCAGCAGCAGCTGACAGGGAGGCATTTGTTGTGAAAGACCCTGTTTTAACCATTTATCTATGATGGGTATAACTCATACGATATGGTAGAACCGTGTCACTTGGACTCGCACTAATGTTAAAGTAGCTAGCTAGTTAATCCCCCAGTTAGTCATGTGACTGTACTATGCTAGACCAATCAATGACCTCAAGCTAAATATATATATTTTTCTAATAATTTACATATCTGTCACACCTTAAAGTACGCTTAATGAAATTTAGTGCAAATAGTGAGTACATCTGGATGTACAGTGTGTTCCAGAAGTATATACCCCCTTCAATTTCTCCATATTTTTTTGTTTTGTTTTTTAATGTGTTACTAATATTTTATTTCGCTGCGTTGTTTACTATTTGACAAACCTATATTTCTTAATGTTTCTCAATTTCATGTGTGAGATAATTTTATTTATTGTGATAAAGGATAATTAAACAAAAAGCTGAAATCTGGATCTCTTTTCACCCCCTGGATCTTTTGCTGCAGTTTGTTCAACTAAATTGCTCACAATTGCTTACAATTTTAGATTATCTTCTAAATTATAAGGCCAATCCCAAATTGAGCCAGCCTTTGGTGATAGAGGCAAGGAAAAACTTCCTAAACGTTATAAGGAAGAAACCTTGGGAGGACCAAGACCTAAAAAAACGGCTTAGATGTTATACGTATATAATAATCAACAAAGTTATCTAATTAATAAGTTCATAGTAATAGTTCAAATAAACAGAAATTAAATAAATATTAACAGAGAGAACATTTAAAAATGTCATAATTAAAGTAAATTAACAGATAGGCTAATGGTTTTGAGAAAATAAAATTTGAAGAGTATAATAAAATAAAGAATGTAAAAGCTATAGCGTATGAGCCAATAATGAAGAGAAATATTGAATAGAATAACATAAATATTTTTCAGTCTGATGCACAGAATCACTTTAGGATCTTGCATACTTGGTGGGAAAGTCCCAGTGGCATGGCATCCTCAGTCCACCAGAGGAGGGAGAGGGTTACTGCCCTCTGTGGGCTGGAGCTGGTGATGGAATAACAGCTTGAGTGGGGCTGAAACAGAGTGACATCTTAATTCTCAGATTCTCATTGACTTGGTCACTGTAGTATACCGAGCTTCTTGCTTTTGAGCCATCCCTGTGTAGCTTTGGCAGTATGCTCAGGTTCATTGTCTTGGTGGGAGAGGAACCTCTGCTCTAGTCTCAGGTCTGTTGCAGACTGGAACAGATGTTTGCCTTAAACTCTGTCCAGTTTTCTAGTCCCTGTTGATTAAAAAATGCATTCAGCATTATGCTGCCAACACATTGCTTCACTGATTGGATTTGCAAAAGGTCAAAAAGTAAAAATGTTGGTCCAGACCAGATTATGACTTTCCAGAGGTTTGTTGAATCTAAGCATGATTTCAAATGTCTTTCAAGAAAGCCTTTCTTCTTGCCACTAAGCTCTGCTGTGTGAAGTGTCTGAGAAATAGCTTTTCTCATCTCAGCTGCAGATTTCCCCAGCTCCTTTAGAGTAATCTTTGGTCTCTTGGTGGCTTCTCTGATTATAGCCTTCCGAAATCGGTCACTGTCTTTTGATGAACACTCTTGTCTCAGCAGAGTTTGTGCAATATTCTTTCCATGTCTGGATTTAATGGTGCTTTGTGGAATGTTTTAAATCTGGGATATTGTTTTATAATCTGGCTTGTTTCAATAGCTCCTTGATCTTCATGGTGTTTGTGCAAAACATGGTGTGTTTATACTGAGATCATATGACTCTTCAAACCCTATTCCATTTAAGTAGAGGACGTGGTTAATTAGAGTTGAAACCAAACTGCCATGTAATGTTTGCACAGCAATGGAAGCTAATATTAATGCGGTTGCAAATTTTATTTTAGTTTTGTGTGTGTGTGTGTGTGTGTGTGTGTGTGTGTGTGTGTGTGTGTGTGTGTGTGTGTGTGTGTGTGTGTGTGTGTGAATAATTCTACAAATATTGAGTTTCCTCACATTTCAATATTATGGCATTGTTCCTGACATACAGTACTGTGCAAAAGTCGTAAGCCACCATTAGATGTGTTGTTTAACAATGATATATAGACCATATATAACATTTTTTGGACCCAGAATGTAAAACCTAGCTTTATTTCTCCATAATACTCTTTTCCACTGATCTTCATTCCAGTCTTTGTGAGCTTGAGCATATCTTAGCCTTTTCACCCTGTTCACCTTCTGATAAAGTGGTTTCTTGGTTGCTGCCCCTTTTCAGGCATCGGCATCCCAATGAAGATGCTGCTATTGCTCAAGTGTAAGGGGAGGTCACACAAAATATTAGCCGCTGTAGACTACAGAAGCTGATTTTTTTAGTTTCCTGTATTTTGTGGTTGTATTTTGATAAAGAGACTTGGAAATAATTATATATATGGCCATTATACCATTGCTAAAACAATGGTATATTTAATCTAATGGTGGCCTAAGACTTCTGCACAGTACTGTATGCAATTCCATTTAGGTTCCGTTATGTAACGATACAAAATTTGGAGGGGTGCATACTTAAACAGACTATATGTAGTGAGAGATGGCTTCTCAGATGTTTACTACACTGTGAGGTGTATGCAGTAATAGTCTTGTTTACATCAGAAGGTCATCACAGAGTGGCAAAATATGTCATCACATTTGGTTCTTCATAAGAACTCTTGTAAAAGAAAGTAATTTAAAACTCTCTAACTGCACAGCGTAATCACGGGAGCTCAGTGCCATCCAAACGCGGGTGATTATTTCCACCAAACAACAAGTTTTAATGAAGGAATTATATATGTGACTTGTGGACTATGTGTCCAGCTTCTCTGTGCTCTCTGACTATTCTTTGCCAGTGTTTTTGTACTTGGTACTTTTGTTAAGTTTTTTTTTTTTTTAAGTTCATTCAAAATGAATTCTGAGCAGAGCTCATTTTTCTGTGTCTCACAGGGTAAACCAGGAGATAGAGGTCTTGTTGGGATACCTGGCCCACCAGGACCTGAGGTAATACAAAAATTCTAACAAAATAAAGAAAGTCTACACAAATAATCCTGTAGTTTACAGCACCACACATTTAAGTCTGTCATATGAATGTATCATGTTCCTGGAAACGGCTTAGATAATGAATATTTGGATAACACGACCATATAAATGAATTATTGTTAATGAGGACTAAAATTCCTATATATGTATAATTATATACTATAATACTATCTTGCTATAACCTATTATAACATATATTTAAGTTAGATAATGGAAAGTGAGAATACCGGAGTTAGTTTCACATACATACATACATATTTTTTTTTGTTTTGGTAATTGTGATTGTCTTTAGGGTTTCCCCGGTGACATCGGACCTCCTGGAGAAAATGGCCCCGAAGGACCAAAGGTTTGTGTGTTACTAACAGGGGAGTGAATGTGTGTGTATGTCTGTATACAGTCTTAGGCAAAAGTCTGGGCTCCTCTGAGCCTGACTTAAGCCTAGCGGTTAAGGTACTGGACTATGAACCAAAAGGTGCAGGGTTCAAATCCCACCTCTGCCAAGCTGCCACTGTTGATTGTATCAATTGTAAGTCGCTCTGGATAAGGGCTTCTGCTAAATGTTGTAAATGTAAATGTACTGTATAGAAGATGGTCCGAGGCTTTTTTGTGGTAGTATGGATTTCACTTGTTTCTTATGGTCATGTTTAAAACCGAGAACAAACCAATTGATATTCTGATGGAAAATATTCTGAAAATGATTTTTTATTAAAACATTAACAGTTCAGTAAGCTTGTATAAATGTTTTGGTGTGTGTTTTCTCTCCTCACAGGGTAAACTTGGAGATAGGGGCTTGCCAGGACCTCGTGGAGTTCCAGGAAGAGAGGTGTGTGTTTCTGTACGAGTGCTAGCGCGACTCTTTCGCGAGAGACTCACTCACACTTACGCAGTATGTAAATGTTGTGATTATTCATTTGGTACTCCGTTACCAGGGGGAAGAAGGCCCCATTGGACCACCTGGACCAACAGGACTGGAGGTAAGCTCATATTGGCAGATATTCTTAATATGCAAATGACTACCAGACTTTTTGTTGTCTGTAGATGTGTTACTAAACAGCTCACAAATAAAATGATGAAAATGATGGATATCTAGTGTTTCAACGTTCAAAGTGATGCAAAAAATGTGAATATTTTACACAGTTATTTTAGGATTCGTCTCTGCATGGCTTTGTCTCATGAAGTAAGCTGGGTAGTATTACAAAACAGACATCATCATTTCTCTTCTGGTATTTTTGCATCCTGCCCATTCATTTTTATTCTTCTGTTCTGGACTTTCTGTCAGTTTTTCTCTTCCTCTCTCTTTTTGCTGCTGTTTGGTTAGTAATGTGATATGTTGAAAGTAGTAATTTAGGGTGCTTTTGAACACATGCACAGTGGAGGACTGCTGTGGTCAAACAGTAGATCACTGGATGTAACACAGGATTAGGCCAAGTGTGCAACACTCTGTGTGCACGCTTGTTTCAGTTTGGACCTTTTTTCTTTTAAGCATAAGTGAGTCTGAATCATGGATGTTTATAAATCTATTGTCAGTTTTTATACATGTTCAGGGTGTGATTCCTGAAGAACTTTACTAAAACTGCATTAGATCAAATCAAGCCAGTATGACTTCAAGAACGAATAAACATTAAGATCTTTAATGGTGTGGTACAGTGGTGCAGTGGTTAGTGCTGTGACCTCAACGCTTCAGAGATCCCTGGTTTGTCTCCGGCACTGACTTCGGCTGTGTGGAGTTTACATGTTCTCCCTGCAATCTGCATGGCTTTCCACCGGGTACTTCTAAACTGCACATAGTGCACTAGGTGGAAGTAAAGAGCCAGTTGCTTTATCTTTTGCTTATGTGGAGGTATCATTGTTCTGGTTAGAATGTAAATATAGTCATAATATAACTGTGTTATTGCATAAATTCTGTGCATTTGCTAATTCACTGCCTAACTTATCTTGTTAAAGCTGAAAGTGTCACTGTTGTGAACCATATTTCCACTTGTTCCTGAGTCTCTGTTTTAAAGAAGTCAGGTCCAGTGCAGATAATTCTTAATAAGTCTTTAATGTATTTTACTGGCTATACATCAGAAAACAGTAAAAGTATTAATTAGGCTGTATCAGTGGGCATGAAGATTGGTGGGTGGGGCATTGCCCCACCGAAAGACCCCATGAACAACCCCAGTCCTGGCCCTGGCTCCTGAATTGCAGCTGTTGCTGGGCCATGAGTTGGATTAAGCAGGGATTATGAATGAATGAAAATTAATGAGGATATTTTTGTTTTCTCTTTCTATAGGGTGTTCTTGGCAAAAATGGTTTTCCTGGCAAGGTCGGGCCCGAAGGAGTTAAGGTCAGAGCTCAGACACACACACATACACACAAAGCACAACACATCCACAAAGAGGCCAATGATGCACTATTTACCTGTTTACTTTTTCAGGGGGAACAAGGAGCTACAGGGAAAGCCGGTCCAATGGGAGAGAAAGTGAGTGTGTCATGTGTTTAAAAATATATGCACCATCTGCTTTATGGATGTAATGATATACAGATGTTATTATTATACCCAAAACAAGTACCGGTAAATTGCATTAATAACAATAATCATAATAATAATAGAAATAATAATGTTTATATTGCACCTTTCAAGTGCCCAAGGTCACTTAAATCGTTGCACCTTTATTTTACTAGACACTATTCAAATTACACTATGTAACACAAGTTTTGTTCCCAGCTTTTTAATGTTATATTCCAATTGCTTATGTCTAAAACAAATTAAAAATTGCTTACATTCATCTTAAACTTCACTTTTGTGACCACGGCAACGAAAATTATGAATTTTTATTATAGAAACAGGTCACCAACAGGCATGCCGAAGTATGCTTTGTAGGCCTCACACATCTTAGCAGATGCTTCCACAGAGTACTTTTGCGCTCTTGTCTTTATAAAATGGCCACATACATAGCAAAATGTGTCTGCTGGATGTATGCAACCTCTTGATGCCATCTAAATGGACTAAGTTGCTGTGTACTGTAAGGAAAAGGAGTCTCTCCAACCTCGATAAAATGGAACCATCTTTAATTCCATGCAGTATCAAAAGTACAAGAGTGTAACTGAGGATTCAGCAAGCAAGACTGATCACCAGGTAGCAGGTAAAACACACAATATATACATTTGAAGTATGGTCCTTCCTAAGCTCCTCCGATAATGGGTGTGGGGGGAAGTGTGATTACTGTCGTTATCAGAATCTGAATAGAGAATGAATTCACACCTGTCGTCTAGTTCAGTGTCCCCTTTGTCTATGATGGCTGTTGCCCACTTACTATGCAATCCCAATCAATGAGATCATGTCTCTCCGTCTCTCAGGAAGGGCTATAGTGGCCCTATATAACTGTAGTTATACAGCTACCTACAATTCTGTACAGTCCCAGAAAGTTCTAGATAATTCTGGACAGTTCTAGAAACTTCTTGATAGTTCTCACAATTCCAGAAGCTTCTTAAGTATACTGAAATATGGCGAATATCCTTAAAAACAGATCAATTTCAAAATATCATTGTGCTGACCACAAAAGCAAAGTTTACAGGGAATAATAACTTTTTTCTATTCATTTAGGGTACAAACAATCAGGAAAACACACTTAACAACTGGGAACAAAACATTTTTTGAAAATTGTTACATGGTGCTATTTGATACTGGTATATCACAAAAATTGTATCAGTGATGTATTATTTAGAAGTAATAGACAATTCTTCATAAAAAAAAAAAAAACCCCCAAAAAAACAGTCTTCTTAAATATATGCAGTACTGTCAAAAAATCTTAGGCCACAATTATAATTGTTGTTTTAGCAGTGGTATAATGACACATAATGATGTCTCAGTCTATTAAGATACAAGCAGAGAATATAAGAAATATGTACGCATTTTTTAAAAAGCACACTTTTTTCAAAACAAAATGGCTTCTGCAGGGAAAAGTCAGTATTTATTGTGGACTCCCCAAAAGAGGGGTTTCTTGGCTGCTACCCTTCCAATAAGTCCATTCCTGATCAAGCTTCTTTGGACTGTGAAAGGGTCAACTTGGCATCCCAGTGAAGCTGGCAGAAGCTGCTATTGCTCCAGTGTAAGGGGAGGTCACACTGCTTGCCCCTGTAGCCTATAGAAGCTGATTTTCAGATTTCCTTTTTTGTTTTTTTTAACACAGTATACCGTTTTCCCATGTTTTCTGCTTGTATTCTAATAAAGAGACTGAGAAATAATTCTACATGATAAGTATAAATGTAATGGTGGCATGGTGGCCTAAGACTTTTTTAATATTATTTTTACTGCTTCAGCTTAACTGTGTTATGTTTGTATGTGTGCGTGTGTGGTAGGGTTTGATTGGATTTGTGGGTCCAGTGGGTGAACCAGGAATCGCGGGAGAAAAGGTGAGGCTCTGAGTTGATATATTTAATCCACTTGGATAAAATATTGATGTGCATCAAAATGTTTTGTTAGTGTATAACATTTCCTTGTGGAATAAATTTACCTTAGGCTAAAAAAAAAATGTGTCAAGGCCTGCTATAATCCTAGGTAGGGCTGGGCAGTAGGATGGTATGTATTGTGTGGAGGATGAAAACATCTGTTGGGAGAGATTTGTCTATATGATTTTCTGGAAGGATAAGGACTGTGGTAGCCTAGTGGTTAAGGTACTCTACTCTGGATCCGAAGGTCCAGGGTTCAAATCCCACCTCTGCCAAGCTGCCACTGTTGGGTCTTTGAGCAAGACCCTTAACCCCACAACTGCTTAAGACTGTATCAATTGTAAGTCGCTTTGGATAAGGCATATGAGTGTGTGCCCTACAATGAATTGGTGCCCTGTCTAGGGTTGTCCCTGCCTTGCATGCTGTGCCGGCGGCTAGGCACCGGCTCTCCTGCGACCCTGTTCAGGATTAAACAGATAGGAAAGCGAACACAGTTTTTGTAAATATGCCACCACTATACTGTGCTTTGATAATGTCATTAATTTATCAAACATATACAGTAAATATAAACAACTGCTAATGAAAATGCTGCTTGGGTGGATGAGTGGTAAGACCAGGTACTAGACACAGCAGTTCCTGAGGTCCTGGGTTCGAAACCTGGATGGGGCGTGCAACTTGATGGTGGGGCATGAATTTACGGGGCCCTGAGATGGACCAGTGCCTTGTCCAGGGTGCATTTCTGACTGCACTCAATGATAACTAAGTTTAAGCAGGGGTTAAATCGGATACTTTGCTTTTCCTCATGAAAGTGCGATATCTCCTAATTTACAACGATCCATGCAGTTCTACAGCTTTACCAGCAGAGGGTGCCAATAATATGCTACTTTTTTGGTCTTGTGCCATTTGCTGATAAATGAGAGGAACTAAATATTCCTGCAACTAAATATTATTTTCCTGTATGCCTGATTCTACAGTAAAACCTGTAGTCAGTTAAAAACTTGGAACTCAACTGCTCCAGTTGGGTTTTTTTTTTTTTTTGTATTGGCATGTAACGTATTTATTATGGAATTATGTTTGTTGCATTTAGGGTGATCGAGGGACGATGGGCATGCCAGGACCTCCAGGAGAAAAAGGATCCATTGTAAGACAGCCAAACGCACCATACACAAACACTGTAGACTCCTGGGCAAAAAAATGGGCTAAACCTAAACTTGCAAAAATATTAAGCTTTTAATGGTCCTGACAAGAAAATTGCACTCTTGAGACCTGTGTGAGATCGTTTGCTCATCACTGCTCGTTGCTGCACTGAACAATTAGGGATACTCTTAAATAGAACCATTAGTGACAGATATCTTCATGTGAGATCTCAGATATGCCGCCTTATAAATCCCAGTGTAAACAAGTGAGAAAATCTGCTCCTTAAAAAAAGCATAATATTATGCAGGGGTTGCTGTCAGAAACTAAAACCTACCAAACCTGCTGTTCTCAAGGACAGGAAAACAGCCTTCAGAAACTGTCAGCAGAATTCAAGACTATTTGGAGAAAATAACCAGAAGGTTTATTGAATAGTAATGCAGGTTGTGTGTGTAGAATGTAAAAAGCCATTCCATTATGATCTAAGATAAACATCAAGGGCAAAATGAAGTTCTGTCAGAATACTGAAAGTGTGATTGAATCGCTATTTGAATTGCATGTTGATGGACCATAAAGGTGTCTTTGAAGATCTGGTGAGAGAAACAAAGGACATCTGTACTGCCATTAAGTGTGGCCCTAGAGGTGTGCTGGTGTCGGGAACCTTTTCAGCTGTTGGTACTGGTGAGCTGCTTCACTGTGTGAAAGTCAATTGATTCCTTGGTGTACAGGACAATACTGCAGAAGGGCTTGTTAACTACAATCTAAAAGTTTGTTTTGTAAAAAGGAACGATCACATGTTATGTTTCAACAAGACAGTGCATGTAGTTTGAGTCCATCAAGTCCATCAGGCTCATGTTTTAGCCTGGTTAGTGTCCAGGTATGTACCATGTAGAGAATTTGGTTCACATTAAACACAAACTAAGTGGAAAACAAATTTTCTTCTACTAGAAGCCATTACACTGTTTTACCCACAGGGCAAAGGGAAAGACTATTCCATACTAAGTTACTTCTTTGTTTAATTCTTAATGTCCTGACGAATTACAGAGGTCCTCAGTTCTCTGTCGAGTACCGAAAACAAAGAGTTCCGAGCAAATCTTCCCATAAGGAATAAAATTTCAATTTATCTGTTCCAAGCTCCCAGAAAATCCACACTGTATGAGGCATTATATATATTAATGGAGCTGAATTGTACAGGTGCTCTTGATTTACAATGGGGATATGTTCCGACAAATCCATCATAAGTTAAATGCATCATAAACTGAGGAGTTTAATATAGTCTGTATTATAGCGGAGGCTATTACACATTATTAACACTTACATTAACCTACAGTTGGCCAAACTCATTAACATATTAAGAAACCGTTGGAAAATCTCGTATAATTTAGTGAGCAATGGATTGAAAGTGAAAAGTAAAAAGCAAAACACTTAATCTATTAGTGAACTCTATTGGCACTAGCGGCTAATGCTAACTGCTCTGACTGAAAGCTAAAAGTATTGGTGAATCGTGAATCAAGTTTCGGCTGAAATGAGTCACGGGTCACCTCATGCAAGTTTAAACCAAGTACGCAGAGTATCAAGCAAACAGTGAGAACCGAGACAGATTTTTCTAGTCAAAATGGGCCAAGAACCAATTTGACAAGTTCTGAGGTGGGAGAACTCAAGATACCACTGTATTTGATTTTTTGAGTCCATTAAAACTTAATTTTGCTCAGGAGCATAGCTGCCAGGGACATGGATTGCTGTGTACACCTGACCTATAACTGCTACTGTCTGCCACACTAGATATGAATTGAAACATTTACTGTGAGGTTAAAGTTTATGTTTTTGATTTCATTAAAAGTTAATCAACATTAGTTGAATTGACTCTTTTAGGAATCACATTTTTCCTATGCAGTCTTTATCTCCCTATTTCAGCCTAATTGTTAATGGAACAACTGTCTGCTCATTTATTTCTTAGCAAGTTCTATAGATGCAAGTTATTTGCATAATGCATAAGCAAGTCGTACTTGTACACTTTGTTCTTGTCTTTAAACATGGGCACCAAACAGAATATGTAGAAAACTGCAGAACATGAACAAATCGCATGAATATTTGACAACGGATATAGAGTAACCAAATAATTCTGGTAAAATGAAGGAGTTGCTCAGATTAGTGAGTCACAGACAAACAATGTACGGGAAAAAGGAAAATCATCTGAAGAAATCAGTCGAGACCTAGCATCAGGGACATATAACCAAAATAAGCAATCAAAAAGTATATGAGACATAATGTATATGTATGCTATATGATTATACGTATGTAATCTCTACGTTTGTAATATTCATTATAAGGTGCACAGGCAAGTGCACCTTAGAAGGCGGCCTACACCTATAATGACTTCTAAATAACTATACAATTAGAAACTAGTTGTCTATTGCAGCCTACTATTTTTTTAAGATTATACACCATAGGGTCAAAATTGTGTGTACACCTCTTTCATACTGATCTGTGTCGTTTATTTGAAGGTTGCAGGCATGGAATCTCAAATGACAAACATCAGCAGTAGAATGTGTTGTATTGAACACCTCAGTGTCTCTCAAAATTACCCAATAATAGGTTTCCATTTCCCTGACAAGCCAGTTTGCCAAATGTCTGTCCTGCTGTCCATAAAGAAATGATTTGTCTTTCTTTGAGGAGGACTTGGATTACTTGCACAGAGCCCTGGCCCCTTAACTCCATCAGCCCCTCTGAGATGAATGCAGTGCCAATCAACTGCGCAGGGCTATTGTCCAATACAACCTCACCGTCGGTTTTCAAAATCTAGCAAGTTAAAATCCTTCTAGAAGTCTCTTGTAGCTGCAACGGAGGTGAAACACCACACTATATTATTTTAAAATCGTAGTTTTGTGTTCACAACCATTTGGATGTATAGTGTATGAAGATGACCAAGTTTTGGATATCATGTTGTTCTCATCTGAACCATCACAATGTTATGTAATGTGCATTGTTTCCCTTTTAGGGACATCCTGGGACGCCTGGAGAGGTCGGACCTCTCGGACCCCCAGGTTCACCAGTAAGTTCTAACAGAACCTTCTAGAAAGCTGTAATTACTTCCATGTGGTACATATTGCGTTATTTTAAGCATGTGCCATTTTATGGAATATGATTGTGATTTTCCAGTCTATTTGCTGCATTAGGAGATGCCACGTTATGAGCGTACAAATGGACTCTAATGCATGTGGCACGTAAAAACAAAGTATGAGCTTTCTTTTAAAGAAAGGAGGTGTGGTTATATCACACCTGCATTGGCATCGATCTAGGTTGAGATGTTTATGATGTTGTGTGTGTGGTACATTAAGTGTCTTAAGTGTTTGAAGGTTTTCTTTTTATTCACTTTAATAACTACCAGAAATAACTCTAACCCTAGATTCTGTCGACATGTGTTTGTTTGTTTGTTTATTCACTAAACTTTTAATGTTTGATTATTTAGGGCTCCTCTGGATCACGAGGCCCAGCTGGCATTCGAGGACCTAAGGGAAGGCGGGTAAGACGGATCCACCAATTTATTGTCTTTGGATTGTGGGAGAAGACCAGATTTTCCTCCCACATGGACAAATATGCATAAGTATAGTTATTAAGGCACTCAGGTGGTGCAGTGGTCTAAAATACTAGCCCACCAATCAGGGGCCTGGGTTTGAAAAATGTTATAAAAATGTACAGAACTACAGTTATAATGGCTAATGGAAAAAATCTATGGAGTCTGTAGAAAAATCATCATATACCCCTTATCCCCAACCACTTTTTACAGTCTGAACTCAAAACTCATTATAAAAAACTTTTTCTATGTTTATTTATTTACAGATATTACCTTGCAATATCCAAATAATGGGAAAAGATAAAATTTCTGAAAACTAATTAAGATGAAAAAACAGAAAACAGATTTTAAAAAGTGATTACCCCCGTTTTAACATTTCACAAAGCCACATTTGCTTTAATTACATCAGCCTGTCTGAATATGTATTTCCTAGCTTTGCACACCTAGATTGGGAATATTTTCCCATTGTTCACTGCATAATTGTTTGAATTCAGTCACATATCATGGTGAGCGGCAGTGGACTGCTCTCTTCATGTCCATACACAGATTTTCTTCAGATTTAAGTCAATGCTTTTATTCCAAAAGGTAAAATATTGGTCTTAACTCACCATAAAACCTTTTGCCACATGGCATCATGAGCACGAATGAGTCTCACTGTGGCTGTTTTAGAAGAGGCATCTTTCTTGCCATTTTTCTCCACTTAGTATAAAGCTTGTGAGCTTGTTATCACATGCACAGATGGGCCAGTCTCAGGCATTCAGTTGTTAATTCCTTCAAACTTGCCACTGGCTTCTTGGTAACTTTAGAGATCAGTATCCTCTTGACCCAGCCATCCAATTTGGAGGAATGGATTAGAACTCACTGGACTGATTATATTTCCCAGCTGGACTGGGAATGGCTGGGGATCCCCCAGGAGGAGCTGGTAGACCCTGAAATTGAAAAGCGGAAAAGAAGATGAGATGAGACTTTGAGGGATAATTACAGCCTCTGAGATCTCTTTGTATCCATCTCCTAATTTGTGCCTTTACACAATTTCTTCCTGGAGAAGAACATTAATAACATGCAACATGCATTACATATAGCCATAAAAAAGAAAGAGGCAGAGAAAGGAGGTGACGGCATGATAAAAAGACAACAATTCCATTTAATGCAAAATCTTACTGGACCCACACACACTGAATCCGTGAATCACTTGTGAGTAATCGTCTTGATGCATGCTCAATGATCCAGGTAAGAAAATCCCAGAAGTTGAATCTGTTCATCTGGACATAGATTTTGTCGGAGAAACGTTTCGTCACTCATCTAAGTGACTTCTTCAGTCCATTTCCACTGATATCACCATATACTGTGTAGAAACTTTAGAAATTAGTTGTTATTAGATGAAATAGACATCATCTCTGTTGTTCAAACGATAGTTCAGCACCAGATTGTAAGCAATGAGAATGCAGTCCCTAATTTAGTGTTTTTTATTATGTACCTATCTTGTTGCAAGCCAGATGTTCTTGTGAACAATGAAGAACTTTACTGAACTAAAGTAATTCGGTCCACATGGTATAAGGTTAAAAACACTTGCATATTTTATGTACCGCTGTGAATTTGGACACACATTATCACACTGTGAAGAAACTGCAACTCAGCATCTTCAATTTCTCGTGTACCCTGAGGAGAACTCGGCACGTGCTACAGGATAAGTCCACAAAAAATGTATTGAAAATATGGAACGACTAATCTCATAACTGTCAATGCCACTGACAACATCCACACAAAAATTAAACAGTGGATGAAAACATTGTGTGTGTGTGTGTGTGTGTGTGTGTGTGTGTGTGTATATATATGTGTGTGCATATATCTTATATATATATATATATATATATATATATATATATATATATATAGGTAAAATGGTGTGTCAGGGTGCCCTCTGATGTCGGAATGTATTTTCTATTTGGCATAGTTGTAGATTCCTGTTTCAGTTTTTTTGTTTATTTTCATGTGCTACAGGGTCCACGGGGGCCAGACGGTCTGGTTGGCGAGCCTGGCACTGAGGGTAAGACGGTAAGTGGTGGCTATCTGAAAAAGATAAAAGGTCACACTGATCATCAAAATATCAGTAAAAGTGTACATTTTGTTTTACCTTCTGCTTGTTACCTCAGGGTCCTGTCGGTCCTCCAGGAAAGGACGGATTCCCAGGAGGGCAGGTAAAAGCTGCTCAGCAGTAAGATGTTGACTGATATACAGTGGAACCTCGGAATTTTAGCCTAACTGGTTCCAGAAGGCTGTTTGAACTCGATTTGTTGGAAGTCGGAATCAAATTTCCCCATTAGAAATAATGTAAATAGGATTAATCCTGACCCCAAAATGATTGTTTTTACACATATATTTGTTCATGAATAAAGCAATGGAAGGTAATACAACAATAATAATCAATAAATACATGAAATAAGTGAAAATAAAGTGAAATTTCATAGTCACTGAGGCATGTTTGTGGCAAATGCAGTTTCAGCACATCTTATCACTGAGGCAGTGGCGCCGAGACTGAGGGGGTGTCTGAAATCACACCCATCGTGGTGGGTGTGTGTGTGTGTGTGTGTGTGTGTGTGTGTGTGTGTGTGT
>JAJAGP010002213.1:0-128248 GCA_025084515.1 Ancistrus triradiatus
AAGCGGATTATTATTAATGAGGGTAGATGTAAAAGGAAAACGAAAGGCAAAGGAAAAAGCGGGATTGAACCCGTCAGAGCTCTACGCTGAGCTGAAGGAAAAAAAGGCGGTGGGAAAGCTCTCTGTGCAGAGAGCTGGCTGTGTGTGTGTGTGGGGGGGAGCAGCACGGTGAGCACACGCCTGCCGCGCGCTGAGTGTGACAGAGACGCTGTGTGTGTGTGCTGTGTGTGTGTGTGTGTGTAACGAGCGACTGCGCATGTGCCCGGGGGTTCAGCGAGCCAGGCGCAATCGGCGCGTCTCTAGAACGCAAAGCACGCGTTCCAAAGCCCAGGGGAAGAAAGGCTATACTTAGCCCGATGTGCGGTAAGCACCGGATAACGCCGGAGACAACAGGACCCGCGACAGGAGCTTACCAACATCCCGAGGGAACGGGGAGAAGCGGAAGATGGCCGCGGGCGTCTCAGGCTGATGAGAGACGGAGGTTAGTGGCGTTACCCCTACTCTCCCTAACCTAACCGGCTAAGGCCCTAGCAGTTACCTCAAGGCTTTTGCCTCTACCACATCCCGCCTCCTGTGCGACACGGGATTACCACTATCCTTAAACCGTTAGCAAAGGGTAACGCCAGACGAAAGGCTCTCAAAAAGTTGCGTGGGTAGCGAGACAGTGCGCCGAAGGCCGGCATTAAGAAGCTCATTTTATAGTGGGCCGGCCGCGGCGTTTAGCAGTGACCGCGGCGACCCCTAGGGGCGGGAATGCGCCCCCTGATAGTACCCCCCCCTTAGGGACGGCCCCCGACGGCCCCAGATCGGACGAACGGGTCCTCCGGAAGTCGCGGATGAGGGTGCGGTCTAAGACGTGGCGTTCCGGGACCCAGGACCTCTCCTCGGGACCGCGGCCCTCCCAGTCAACCAGGTACTGGGTGCTACCCTGGACCCGCCGGGAGTCCAGCAATCGACGGACCGCATAGGCCGTGGACCCCTGAACAACACGGGGTGAAGGGGGAGCCTCGGACGAGCCACGGGTCTGGCAGAGGTAGGGTTTAAGCTGGGAAACGTGGAACGTGGGGTGTATCTTCATGGAAGGGGGCAGGTCTAACCGGTAGCTGACCGGGTTGACCCTGCGAAGTACCTTGAAGGGCCCCACGTACTTAGGAGCCAGCTTACCCGAGCATCCCTTCAACGGAAGGTCCCGAGCGGATAGCCAGACGCGTTGCCCCCGGCGGTAAGAGGGCGCGGGCCTCCGCTTGCGGTCTGCCTGACGGCTCATGGACTCCACACTACCCGTGAGTGCCGCCCGGGCCTTGAGCCAGGATCGTCGGCACCGGCGGACGAACTGCTCCGCTGAGGAGACCCCCACGTCCGCCTCTTGGCGAGGGAAGATGCACTCGAACGGGGACATGCCGAGGGCCGAATGCCACAGGGTGTTATGGGCGAATTCGGCCCATGGCAGATGTTCCGCCCATGTGGAGGGGTTGCCCGCCGTCAGACATCGGAGCATGCGCGCCAGGTCCTGGTTCACCCGTTCGGGCTGGCCGTTAGACTCCGGGTGAAACCCCGAGGAGAGACTGACCGTGGCCCCCACCGAGCGGCAGAAAGCCGACCAGAAGCGGCTGATAAATTGGGGGCCTCGATCCGACAGTAGGTCCCGGGGAAACCCGTGCACCCGGGCCACATGCCAGAGGATGAGTTCTGCCGTTTCCTTGGCGGACGGCAGTTTGGGCAGCGGCACGAGCTTGCACCCCTTGGAGAACCGGTCAACCGCCACGAGGACAACCGTGTTCCCCTTGGACGGGGGCAGACCCATGACGAAGTCCAGGGAGACATGGGACCAGGGGCGAGCGGGAACGGAAAGAGGGTGAAGAAGGCCGGGGGGCCTCCTGTGAGGGGTTTTGTTACGAGCACAGACCTCACAAGAGTCCACGAACTGCCTAACGTCCTCTTCCATGCGTGGCCACCAATAGCTCTGACGGAGGAGCTTGTAGGCGGCCGTGCGGCCAGGGTGTGCCGCAAAGGATGCCTCGTGCCCCCAGCGCATCACTCAGGGGTGAGCAGAGGCCGGGACGAACATGCGACCCGGGGGGCCGTTACCGGGATCGGGTTCGCGACGAAGGGCCTTGGTGAAAGTAAAAAGACTTCAAGTTTTTACTGTTTCCTCTTTTTTTTATAAGGCTTTAAGTTGGAAAAAGTCAGACACACTTTCAGGTTTGTCATAGTGGGGACCACATTCAGGGTGTAGTATCCCCAGCTGTAGCCACACCCAACAACATAAAGACTTCATATCTACCTACAGCTTAAGTTCCTTCATGACTGATGCCATTCAGGGTCTAATATGGATTTTCGATTGTTTCCTCTTTTTTTATAAGGCTTTATATGTTTATAAGTCAGACACACTTTCAGGTTTGCCATAGTGGGGACCGCATTCAGGGTGTATTATCCACAGCTGTAGCCACACCCAACAACATAGAGACTTAATATCTACCTACAGCTTAAGTTCCTTCATGACTGATGCCATTCAGGGTCTAATATGGATTTTTTATGGTTTCCTCTTTTTTAATAAGGCTTTTTATGTTGGAATAAGTCAGACACACACTTTCAGGTTTGCCATAGTGGGGACCACATTCAGGGTGTTGTAGTATCCTCAGCTGTAGACTACACCCAACATAATAAAGACTTCATATCTACCTGCAGCTTTTAAGTTCCTTCATGACTGATGGCCATTCAGGGTCCTTAATATGGATTTTCGTTGTTTCCCCTCCTCCTTCCTCTTTTTTTTTATAAGGCTGTAAGTTGGAATAAGTCAGACACACTTTCAGGTTTGCCATAGTGGGGACCACATTCAGGGTGTAGTATCCCCAGCTGTAGCCACACACGCAAAACCATAGAGACTTCATATCAACCTACAAAGGCTGAAGTTCCTTCATGATGATGCCATTCAGGGTCTAATATGGATTTTTTTATTGTTTCCCTCTTTTTTATAATAAGGGCTTTATATGTTTATATAGTCAGAACACACTTTCAGGTTTGCCATAGTGGGGACCCGGCATTCAGGTGTAGTATCCCCAGCTGTAGCCACACCCAACATAAAAGACTTTGATATTTACCATACAGCTTAAGTTCCTTCATGACTGATGCCATCAGGGGTCTAAATATGAAGTTTTGATTGACACTTTATGCTTGAAAGATTTAATATGATATTTTTTTATTTCTTAGGTCCAAGTAAGAGAACAGTCTGGAGCAATAAAGAAATTCTTGCTGTGGAGATGTATCTGGTGAAAATTATTACAATCTGGAAAGTTCCAGGTAAAGCTGACTGTGTTAGCTGTATCATAGCTGAAAACCACTGGTACTCAAAAACAGTGACTGGTTTTGCCCCATGAAGTTCCTTCCAAAGAACTGCATCACAACACTTGACTTGGTCGAAACCTCCATACATGAACTAATGTCTTGTAATTTCTTTCTTATTGTTTATATTCTGACTTTTCTATCTATGTGGAACATATTCAAAGTTTAGTTTGGTTATTTGGCTGCAAGTCCGGTTTTTCTGTTTTATAATGTCTACATATTATTGGATAAAGTGTTATGTTACACTGTTAATAAATTAGTTCTCAACTAATATCTACATTCTTCAGTAACTTTGTCTTTTTTAACAAGGTTAAAAGCATTTTTTCATCAACAACAAAAACTGGTCCTCACGATGAATGAAAACAGGTAAAGTGTAATGTAACAATGGTCCCCCAGATTATACTGAATTCCTGAAAGTCCCACAAGTGACCTCCAGGTCAGGTCAGAATAAGTTATTTTTGAGAAATTAAAATTTTTGAAGTGATATTAATGCTTCACAATATTTTTTTTTGACAAAGCATGATTTTTTTCAAGTCTGTAGGACCTTTGGAAAGGGTGGGTCCCACAATGTAGCAATTTGACCAGGTGGGTCTCACAACGCACAAAAACAAGTATGTGTGTGTGTGTGTGTGTGTGTGTATGTATATGTATATGTATATATATATATATATATATATATATATATATATAAATAATGTATTCATTTGTTATATGTATTCAGAAAGACATTTTGCTACTAACTGATATGAGACAAGTGAAAGGGGTAGGTAGAGGTAAGAAGCTGTCAAGAACAATATCTGCTTCCACTAGGCTACACTGTCACGCCCTGTAACCATCCCCAGTTTATATTTCATTCACCTCTGCTGGGAGTGTCCGGGACTACATTTTCCACAACCCACTGCTCAGTCACATGACTCCTAAGGACCAATTTGGGACTCCCTTTGTTTCCAGATTATGTATCAGCAACACCTGTGTTTGGGTGTATATATACTGGGCTGTTTGTGACATTCGAGGCGCAGTATTGTCTCCTTCCCACCCAAGCATACCGAGCGGTCTGTGTTTCCTCGCCCCGTTCCGCCGGGGTTTTGTCTCGGGACCATCTGAGCTCACACAGCGCTCCTACCTATGTGAATCTACTTCTGCTGTGTTTCCTCAATCAAGGTGGATTTACTCCTGTTCCGTTTCCTTGATCACTGTGAATTTACTCCGGTTTTGTTCCTCTGTCCTATGTGGATATAGTCCTGTTTTGCTCTGCGGTTCGTCCGAGCGTCCCAACGCTCGCTGCTTTGCTTCCTTGCTTTTCCGCTCTTCGCATTAGTTCCACGGTTCAACCGAGCGTCTCTCCTCTCTATGTTTTGCTTCCTCGTTTTCCACTCACCACGTTAGTGCCACGGTTTGGCCGAGCGTCGCTACGCTGTCTGTTTTGCTTCCTTGTTTTTCCGCTCACCGCGTTAGTTCCGCGGTTCGGCTGAGCATCTCTACGCTATCTGTTTTGGTCCCGCGTTTTCCACTCACCGTGTTAGTCCCACAGATCGTACAAGCATCCCTATGCTCTCTGTTTTGTTTCGCATCTAGCATTAGCGTTTCCCTGGACGTATCCTTCGTTTACATATCTGGCTTTGGTTCGGATTGTTTTCGTTCTGTTTTTGTTAGCTGTGTTCACTTTGGTTGTATGGACTCTTATATTAATAAACCTGTTTACTGGAATCTGTGCTCGTTTCCCCTGTTCCTCTGTGCTCGTGACACACTGACAGTTAATTTTATTTCTGAGACAAAAGTTTTGATCATCATTCATTGTAGTAGGAGCTGGTACTTACAGTGAGTTGCAATTTGAAAATACCTGATATATTATAATGGTAATTCGGTCACCTGTACCATACTTTCTACTAATAACTGCAGGAGCATGACTTAACACTGACAATTGCTATTTATATCTATTTAGATAGGTACGCTTGCTGTCGGACTAACATTGTGAGACAACAGTTTAATTCGTTCAAACAGCAGGTAATCTGGCATGTAATTTTCTTAGATGATGATTTTAAAAAACAAAGATGTGCCAGAACTCATGCGCAAATTCAAATCACAGAATGGGACCTGCAAAAGATGGTCCTACTGGGTCTAGAAGTAGAAATAGCTGACTGTGGTGGCACAAGTATCCATGTTATTAGTAGTAGTAGTAGTGGCTTTTCTAAACACTTAGGTAATTCTGAACTGAGGCAAAATGACATTTCCACATCCTATCAAAGCTCATGACTCAGCTTGGAGGTGACACTTTAATCTACACACTTAACATTAATCTATTATTGTTTTAAATGCTAGGACCCCCAGAGAGGGTAATACTTCTGTAATAATTTGGTTGAGTGAATCTGTTCTTGACCTTTCACTATTTGGCAGGTTATTTCTTTGTGTTTGAGTGGTATTAAATGTGATTATAAATGCTTGGCTGCTAGATTATTTTGTCACAATGTTGCCATTTGCACACTAAGCTCTAGCTAGATTAATGATAGCTTGCTTTTGGCCAAATTTAAATCTAAGTAGCCAAATGTTTCCCTCGGCTTCCAGTTAGATCATTTCTACACTGCCAGAAGAAGAAAAAGGTGGACAGCACAGTCGCCACACAGCTCCAGAGATTCCTCGGCTTGTACCCAACCTCAAACTCTGCCTATGTAGAGCTTGTGTGTCCTCCCTATGTCAACAGGGGCTTACTCTGTGTACTCCCATAGTTGAGACACTGGTCACGCTAAATTGTCAATGAATAGGTCTGGCTAGTATCAGTGTTACCTTGCTAAATAAACAAACAAAAGCAAAAAGAAGAAAATTATTTCACATACAGACACAGGTACAGTATTGCATTTCATTGACTAATTGTTTCAATTTGAAGAGCTATAAAGGCATTTAGCCCATCAGTAACTGTTTTCTTTTTAAATGACTCAAAGCAAACCTTTCATTTGTTCTTCATAACCATGTAAAATCATTGAGTTCAATAGACCATATCAACCTACTGTATATTACTCAAGACAGCTGTAGCACTGTCTGTTACATATTAAATACACTATATAGACAAAAGTTTGTGGACACCCGGTCTAATTATTGAGCTCTGCTAATTCAGCAACACTGATACACACTCATAATATTAAGCATACATTTCTGGATTCTCCATACACAAACAATAGAATGGGTTGTACTGAATACCCCAGTGACTCTCAATTTGACACATGTATAGGTTTCCACTTCCAACAGGTCAGTTCAGTAACTTTCCGCCCTGCTGTCCCTAAACAAAGTCCATAGAGAACTGGTTTGCCAGCTTTGATTGAGAACTTGACTGGCTTGCACAGAACCTTGATCTCAACTCCAAAAGACACCTTGAATCTGCACTGGAATGACAAAAGAGAGCCAGGGCTTTTTGCCTAACATCAGAACTCGACCTCACAGTCATGTTTCAAAATCTACTGGAAAGCCCTTTTAGAAGAGCAAATGCTGTTGTAGCATCAAAGGTGAGGGGCAAACTCCTTAATAATACCCATGTTTTGGTAGTCAGTTTTTGGGTGTCCAGAAACATTTGTCTATATGATATATCTTACTGATACCTGTTGCTAAATTAAATTACCAATAGTTGTACTTTCAGTAATGATATGTGGGCTCTTTCATTCATTCATTACATACTTGCTTATTCCTATTTAGAGTTGCTGGAGAGCTGGGGTGTAACCTGCAGCCCAGAGGGCAAGGCAGAAACCAACACTAGACAGGGTGCCATCCACATGTACACAAACACACACCTGACCTGAAGTATGTCTTTGGAATGAGGGAGGAAACTGGAGTATCCAGAGGAAAGCCATACAGACACATGAAAACTTGGGGTTTCGAGCTAACCAATGCACCACTGTGACATCCATGCTGAGATTAGCCAAACAAAAATAATGTTGTCAGCAATTTTGCTGTACAGTTCTTTTAAATGACAAGTGGTTAGTACACTCACCTCATATCTCATGTCCATGTCAATTTACTCCAGGTACTCTGATTTCCTCTCGCATTTGAAAGACATATGTTAGGTTAATTGGATGCTCTAAATTGACCCAGTCTGAAGGTGACTGATTAATATGTAACTTTGCTCCTGTCGTGAATAACAATTGATGCTGATGAAACATTGACTAAAACAACTGGATGCGAGTTGCTGTAGACCACAGTGATCCTATGATGCTTGATAACTTGTTAATGTGATGTTGTACAACTAGGTAAAAATGCAAATTGTGTTACATCAGATGCCATTCTCGATGATGCCAATTATATCCCTGCTTCCACTTAATCTTGCACTAAGTGATGCTGACATTTACATTTGTAATGTCATTAATGAGGTGATAATGTGTTAGGTTTCACTGACTAAGCTTGTTTGCATCTAGTTTCATTGACAGTGCTGCAAACACAGAGTTATTGTGCCCCACCAAACTTTCTGTGCCACAGACACCAGCAATTGTAATTACAGTTTTTCTATGCCAAATGATTGGCAGTTTAATTTGTGAAACTAGAGCCCCTGAAGATGTGAGCAGCCTTTTTTGTGGACTCTTGGAACTCTTGTTATAATAAAAAAAAGCATGCTTAAGCACAACAGAGTGTTTTATATTGTAAGTGTGAATTGGTTGCCTAAGCTCTTGTCCAGTGGAATGCAGAGTTCTCCTGTTTCACACAATGTGGGAGTAGCACAATATGTAGAACATTTCCAAGCAATAACACTTAGTCTTGTATAAGCAAAGTTAATTAAAAAAAATGTGTTAACATGCTCAGTCCTTCTGTGGAATTCCATCTCCATTGTGTGTAGGTGGAATCAGAACAATTAAACCCAATAGCAGACACATTCAGTCCATCAGACAGCAGCTGATAATCCTTGCTAGCTCAGAGCTACACACATCGCTAAAGTATTTTGCCCTGCTACTATAGAAAAATCACCTGTCCATCTCTTTCTCCTTTCATACAAAGCATGTTACACTTAATTTTATATACCCTCAATAAGTATACGACTATAGTCTACAAGCCTGGAGTCTGACACCCACATGAAAGAGCCTCTTAAGCATATCTTAGTTACGTGTTTGCAGGTACTTGTCTCTGTGAGGACTAAATGTCTCCACAAGGACAGAAAGATCTGACATTTTTACTTGTGAGAACCAGTTGATATAATTTTGATCATGACACTTATTAATACTAACATTATTTTGATTATTAGATTAATACATTACATGATTCAGCAATGCTTTCAGTCTGTACAGTCAAATAAAAAATATTGTTATTAAGAGACGTTGATGTTCCAGGTAATTTCACAGTCAAATATTGGAGAAAGGTTTGTGTAGTGCAGACAAAAAGTACTATTAATAATAGTAATAATAATAACTAATAATTTTTTTTAGAGCAGTTCTTGTTAAACACTCCACTCCACTACTTTTAAAATAGTTAAGTACTAAATACGTATGCAAATGTTAAGAAAAAAAACAAACAAAAAAAAAAATACGCACACACACACACACTGTATATAACAGTGTATACATATTTGTTTTAGCTTATTTGTGTGGTGCAGAAAAATTAAATATAAACCTAGGTTTCTAATTGGCTTCTGATTGGCACATTAGGTGTCTGACTAGAATTGCCAAAATAAAAAAGAAAAATAAATATGAAGATAAAATAGATAAATAAATATATTGATAAAACATAAAGTAATGAGCCTGTTTTGAAAATATAATGATAAAAAAGTGAGTACAGATTTTTCTTTTGAAATGTAGTAAGTAAAAGTAAATAAGCAAGTACAGATACCCAAAAAATATTTAAGTACAGTAACAAAGTACAAATACTTTTTACTTACCACCTCTGCATATAATTACTGTACATGTATATGGTGCACAAATGTAAATATACATTTATATTTACATATGTGCTATGTAGGATGGCACAGTGGCTCGGTGAGTAGCACTATCATCTCACAGGGAGAAGGTCCTGGGTTCAATCCCAGGTGGAGTGTTTTGTGCAAAGGTATGCAAATAGAGATTACTTTGTCCATTGTTTTTTTTCTGTGAAAAGTGTGCTTATTCTGTTGTCTAGTTTTAGGGTCAGAATGAAGTATAGCATGCTGGGAGGACACGTAATGGAGTCTGATGGCAGTAACCATTTGTACTTAAGTCTTAAATGGAATTTATTTTGAAACATTGCTCTAATAGTGGTAAGAGTATATCCCTAATAGCAAGCCTGGGGTGACAAAGGAAGGTTAAACTCCCTGTGATGCCTAAGGAAGAATCTCTAAGAGAAACTAGAATCAAAGTGTGAACCAATTTTCAGTAATATCAAATAGCTGTTGTATCTTATTAGAACAGCATATAGATTATCTTAAAACAGCACTAATTATATGGAAAATACAATGAAATCAATACAATACCAAAGTTAGGTGTAACACATTATCAGTGTGAGGATAAAACACATCCTCAGTAAGTACACATTATAATTGTTGCAATAGTTTGGGGGAGAGCAGGTATCTGGATTACATAGCTTTTTGCTTTTCTTTTGTTTTTTGATATTTTGAATGTATATGTTTCCTTCATTTTCTCTGTGGCAGGAAGGTAAACTCTAAATGTAAATGTATCCAAGATGGTAAACACAGCATGGGTAATGATCCAGGATCACATATCCTCCCATGTCACTTATATCTGAAGAGCAAGAAGAACCAGAAACTAAGATGATTATACATTATTTGATAGCATTGAGGGCTTATGGTAGATGCTTCTGTATTTATTTTTATAGAAATCTGCTATTCTGACCTTTAGAGCTTTATGAATTTGAGGGTTGGTGTGTGTATGGTTTTGAAGACTGCTACCTGTGCCTGAGATTGTACATTAATTCACTTCTTCAGTGTTTTTACCTATATTATGGTTTTCAATACAGAATTTACAGCGTACTTCAACAATTACATTGTTTTAATATATTCATTGCATTCAGCTTTCGGTGTTAAATTTTTCTTCCTTTTTGTCCTTTATCTCTTTCCTGAGTCTCCCCTCTCTCTTACATTAACCCTGGTTATTTGCCATATTAGTCTAGTTTCATTTCTCTGAGAAGCCATGGCTGCTTAGTATGTTTTTCGTCCTTCTCTGTGTGCAAGTTTAAAGCAGCCTAATGATGCTACATGGAAAGAAACTCTCAGCTGCTATATCCCTGTGTGATGGATGTTTATGAGCCTTAGCAAATTACCCTGAAAATACCCCCACATCCTGAGACACCACAGCTAGTCAGGGAGTGTGTGTGTTGAGAGATAGTGTGATCCACAGTAATGGACAGGGACAGGAAGAGTGACGGGTTATTTCTGAAGGACATTTTTCCTTCATTTTGAATTTGACATCAAACATTCATGTCTACAGACATGCCAGTTGTGCACATGCGTGCTGTCTCTCTCTGGCTCTCTCTCTCACACACACACACACAATGTGTAGTCCTACACTATGGTTAGAATGACGTCTCTGTTCAGTGGCTGATAAGAGAGCAGAGGGAATATTCTGTGACCTTTGCAATCCTCCACTCAAGTGCACTCTCTCCCTCTCTCTCTTTCTGTGTCTTCCAGTCACACAATATCAGAGAGAACACAAAGAGAATCTCTGAGAACAGCTCAGATTTCCCCGCTGTTCGAGGGATTCTCTTGAGACTGTGTATTTAAAAAATCATGTTCCCTCCAGGGTACAGAGGGCTGATAAAGTCTTGTACCACTGCAGGTCACAGCTGCTGTCACTCAACTCGGATACCGTGTGTCATCAGACGTGTCCATATTCACTTCAACTGCTCAGCTGGGTCTTAACACGAGCAGCTGTCATTCCACGTACAGTGCAGAGTGTGTGCAATTTGCAAAAAAGCTACAGAACACAAGGTGGACAGAATATTTAGGAATGCCCCAAGTGTCAAGCATTTCCTCAACATCTGCAATGGATTAGTCTGTTTGAGAGCTATGGAATTGTTTTAGAACAACACATTTCACAGCAAAGTCCTTGCTTGAACATGACATACTTAAGCTAATGAGAAACAGTGGTCAGAATATGCAATTTATACTACACTAACATCACATTTCATTGTATAGTTTTTGAGACTGTTTACGAGTAAATGAGAACAGCAATGACTTAATACACAACACAAATGCCGGTGCATCCCTAATTTGAATTGAAAGCAGGCAGAGCTGCCACAGCTGGTACAGAGAACATGTCAGCACCAAAGAGTACTGTGCAAATGTGCATTGAAAATGTTGGTATTTCCCAACAATATGAGGCTGTTTAGCCCAATGTAATGGTAATTTAAGACACCAGCAAACATTTACATCATTTAGCAGACACTCTTATCAAGAGCGACTTACAGTTGATGCATTCTTAAAATCCAAGCAAACCCCTTACTGCAGATGATTGCAAATCTCCAGGTCGTGATTTTTTGCATTGTTAATAATTAAAAATATTCTTAATACACAGTCCAAATATGAATACTATGACTACCTGAATACCGATTTTCAACCATCTATATGCAGTCATTCGTCAGAAATCACATTCCGACACAGCTGTCCGCCATGTTTGTTTACATAAACAATCACTTGTCCCCAACTATTTTGTCTTTTAAAATATACGTAGGATGTAAAATAACTTTTGATTTTGTCATAGAAAATTCAATTACCATCTAAACAACTTCATGATACTGTTAAACTACAGATAAATTCACTTACCATCTAAACAACTTCATGATACTGTTAAACTACAGATAAATTGTCAGTAAAGTCTTTTTTTACTTGCTCGCTTTGTCTCACAAACATCCATTCATTTCTAGGACCTGAGCATTCTTTACCCGTTTACTGAGTACACAGCGCAAGTTTGTGTACAAAAAAAAGTGATTACCCACCCGTTGTTAAAACATAACTTAACTATGGTTTATCAAACCTGAGTTCACTGTTTCTAGCCACACCCAGACCTTATTATTGCCACAACTGTTCTCAATCAGGACATCACTTAAATAGGACCTGCCTGACAAAGTGAAGTACACCAAAAGATCCTTAAAAGCTACACATCATGCCGAGGTCCAAAGAAATTCAGGAACAATTGAGAAAGAAAGTAATTTAGATCTATCCGTCTGGAATGGGTTATAAAGCCATTTCTAAAGCTTTGGGACTCCAGCGAACCACAGTGAGAACCATTATCCACAAATGGTGAACACATGGAACAGTGGCGAACCTCCCCATGAGTGACCGGCCGACCAAAATCACCCCAAGAGCGCAGTGATGATTCATCCAAGAGGTCACAAAAGACCCCACAACAACATCCAATGAACTGCAGGCCTCACTTGCCTCAGTTAAGGTCAGTGGTCATGCCTTCACCATAAGAAAGAGACTGAGAAAAAATGGCCTGCATGGCAGAGTTCCAAGCCGAAAAAAACACTGCTGAGCAAAAAGAATATTAAAGCTCATCTCAAATTTTCCAGAACACATCTTGATGATCCAAAAGACTTTTGGGAAAACATTCTGTGGACTGATGAGACAAAAGTTCAACCCTTTGGAAGGTGTGTGTATCCCATTATATCTGGTGTAAAAGTAACACATCATTTCAGAAAAAGAACATGATACCAACAGTAAAATGTGGTGGTGGTAGTGTGATGGTCTGGGACTGTTTTGCTGCTTCAGGACCTGTAAGACTTGCTGTAATACATGGAACTATGAATGCTGCTGTCTACCAAAAAATCCTAAAGGAGAATGTCCTGCCATCTGTTCGTGACCTCAAGCTGAAATGAACTTGGGTTCTACAGCAGGACAATGATCCAAAACACACCAGCAAGTCCACCTCAGAATGGCTGAAGAAAAACAAAATAAAGACTTTGGAGTGGCCTAGTCAAAGTCCTGACCTGAATCCTATTGAGATGCTGTGGCATGACCTTAAAAAGGCCGTTCATGCTCGAAAACCCTCCAATGTGGCTGAATTACAACAATTCTGCAAAGATGAGTAGCCAAAATTCCTCCCCAATGCTGTAAAAAACATTAATGCTAAAATCGGCATTAAATAAAGTAAACAAACATGCCCTTTTCAAGCACCATGATGTGAAAATGTTCTGTAGGTCAAGGAGTTTGTAACCTATGGTGCGAGTTCTTCTGTACTCACCACTCTCTGGAGTGCCTTCCATTTGCTGATGATGTCGCTACTTTACCAGATGCTGATGCAACAAGATACAATCATTTCTAGAAGTTAGTAGCATGGGGCAGACATTTTGAGCCTGTGAGTGGGCAGACCTCACAATCATGATGATGTAAACTGACCTGGTGAGGTAATGTGAACACCAAGACCCATAACACTGTTGACTCTTTCTACAGTAGCACCTTCAATGTATATAAAGGACATGAGCATGGCCTTGAATTGGACTCCGGAGCAGTGACATAATACCTGAGGTCAGTGCAACAGTTGTTCAGGCAAGTAATCTTAGCTTTCTGGGCAACTGGGACATCGGTCGCCCTTTGAAAGCATAGGGAAATCGCTGAGAGACTTAAAAAAGGTTGGACATATTAGTGACACGATCTAAGGATGTAGCCATAGAGTATTATCAGGAGCAGAGGATTTTCTTGTGTTTATTGTCTTAAAAGATTTAATCACAGCACACTTAGATATTGATGCTGGACAGGCACTATGGTCAACAGTATTATTGCATGGGAGTTTGGCAGGAACAGTGTTGTTTGCCTCAAACTGTGTACAGTAAGTGTTCAGCCCATTTTGTAGAGAATTTCCTGTCTTTGTAGTCTGTAATGGAGCATAATCCATCACACATGCACTTGGCTTTGGAGCCATAATATTGAGACTCCACATTTTCCTTGTAAGTCCTCTTGTCAAGTTTGATTGTCCTCTGTAGGTCATACCTGGCTGTCCAATAGGCTGACAGATCTCTAGGGCTATGGACTGCTTATTCAGACTTTGCATACACAGATTTCGCTACTGATCCACGGTATCAGGACAGGGTTTTTTTTTTTTTTTTGTACATCAACTTTAACACACATATTAATGTAACATTTTACAGAGTTTGTTTACTCATTAATGTTTTCCCCATCTCCACAGTCATTCCACCGATAATCTGTTTTCAAACTGTTCTTCCTGTTTCACTGTTTCACACACACACACACACACACACACACACACACACACACACACACACACACACGCGCGCGCACACACACACACACACACACATATATATACACACATTATATATATATATATATATATATATATATATATATATATATATATATATATATATACTGCTCTAAAAAATAAAGGGAACACTTAAACAACACAATATAACTCCAACTTCTGTGAAATTAAACTGTCCACTTAGGAATCAACACTGATTGACAATCAATTTCACATGTGGTTCTGCAGTACCTTATCAGTACCTATGCTTTCTGGCTGATGTTTTGGTCACTTTTGAATGTTGGTGGTGCTTTCACACTCGTGGTAGCATGAGACGGACTCTACAACCCACGCAAGTGGCTCAGGTAGTGCAGCTCATCCATGATGGCACATCAATGCAAGCTGTGGGAAGAAGGTTTGCTGTGTCTGTCAGCGTAGTGTCCAGAGGCTGGAGGCGCTACCAGGAGACAGGCCAGAACACCAGGAGACGTGGAGGAGGCCGTAGGAGGGAGACGCTGTGGAGAGCGATCTGCCATTGTGCAAGGAGGAACAGGAGGAGCACTGCCAGAGCCCTGCAAAATGACCTCCAGCAAGCCACAAATGTGCATGTGTCTGCACAAACGGTTAGAAACCAACTCCATGAGGATGGTATGAGGGGCCGCCGTCCACAGATGGAAGTTGTGCTCACAGCCCAACACCGTGCAGGACACTTGGCATTTGCCAGAGAACACCAGGATGGCAAATTCGCTACTGGCGCCCTGTGCTCTTCACAGATGAAAGCAGGTTCGCACTGAGCACATGTGCCAGACGTGACAGAGTCTGGAGATGCCATGGAGAGCGATCTGCTGCCTGCAACATCTTTCAGCATGACCGGTTTGGCAGTGGGTCAGTAATGGTGTGGGGTGGCATTTCTTTGGAGGGCCGCACAGCCCTTCATGTGCTCGCCAGAGGTAGCCTGACTGCCATTAGGTACCAAGATGACATATTCAGACCTCTTGTGAGAGCATATGCTGGTGCGGTTGGCCCTGGGTTCCTCTGAATGCAGGACAATGCTAGACCTCATGTGGCTGGAGTATGTCAGCAGTTACAAGATGAAGGCATTGAAGCTATGGACTTGCCCGCCCGTTTCCCAGACCTGAATCCGATTGAGCACATCTGGGACATCATGTCTCGCTCCATCCACCAACGTCACGTTGCACCACAGACTGTCTAGGAGTTGGCGGATGCTTTAGTCCAGGTCTGGGAGGAGATCCCTCAGGAGACCATCCGCCACCTCATCAGGAGCATGCCCAGGCGTTGTAGGGAGGTCATACAGGCACGTGGAGGCCACACACAATACTGAGCCTCATTTTGACTTGTTTTAAGGACATTACATCAAAGTTGGATCTGCCTGTAGAGTTTTTTTCCACTTTAATTTTGTGTGTGACTCCAAATCCAGGCCTCCATTGGTTAATAAATTTGATTTCCATTGATGAGTTTTGTGTGATTTTGTTGTCAGCACAATCAACTTTGTACAGAACAAAGATTTCAATGTCAATATTTCATTCATTCAGATCTAGGATGTGTTATTTGAGTGTTCCCTTTATTTTTTTGAGCAGTGTATATATATATATATATATATATATATATATATGCAGGCATTAGCAGAATTGAGGTGTGACCATCTTTATCAAAAACTGGCCCGTAAAGGTGTTTGCATGCGCAGTGAAAAAATAGTCAAAAGTGTAGCATAATTTAGGCAGAACTTAACTCATGTTTTCTTTATGAAAATCCCCAACAACAATGAAAACAGCCAGTTTGTTTTCCAAATAGTGTGTTTTCCAATCTGTTTATTACATCATACAGACTATCCGATAAATGTGCTTTGCCTGCCTGAGGTGGTATGTAAACACTGGGCTTCGGTGCTCGTGATCTTGACTCGTGCATCCTTGCCTTAGACTAAGGGCAGAGCTGGGGGTTCATAGTCAAAGAGTCTTATGGTGATCAGAGACGTTGGGTTGCTGTCTTCTGGCTACCGTGGGGTAGCCGATGTCTCATGTGATACCTCTTGGCTGTGTTACCTTCCGGTTCTCCTGTTTCTAGCTATGCTGCTATAGCTAATGCTGCCGGGGTCTCATGTTACACATGGCATCAATGACTGTTAATAGATGCTGTGCTCTTAATCAATAACTAATTACATTTTCTGTTTTCTCTCCGAGCTGTGTTCCTGTGCCAGTTCCTGCCCCACACATGATGTTCATCATGTTTCATGTTTCCGTCATCAGCTCCAGTCCCACCATACCCAGGCCACACCAGAGGACAGTAACCCTCTCCCTCCTCTGGTTATCTGGGGATGAAGTGCCACCAAGGACTTTTCTGCTTAGACTCAAGATCCTGGAGTGACTGTGCATAGGACTACTTAACCCTTTCATGCATGAATTATGATAACCAACTTCAGGATGTTTTCCCAAGTTTTTTTATTACTCTTTGGGCATGGAAAAAACAAAATAAAAAAAATCATGTGCAATTGTGACATGAAAACTCATGCATATGGAAGAAAACAGCTATTGAATTTCTCTCCACTGTAGTAACCACTATGCATGAAAGGGTTTAATGCCATTGTGCATATTTTACATTTTACTTGAACTATGACTCCATGACTTATTAGTTTAGATAAATTAGTTTCATTCTTACATTTATCATCTACGCCACCCAAGGAGGTTGGGTTCCTTTTTGAGTCTTGGTCCTCCCAAGGTTTCTTCCTCATAACACTGAGGGAGTTTATCAGAATCAGAATCAGAATCAGAATACTTTATTGATCCCCGAGGGGAAATTACATATGTTACAGTTGCTCAGATTGTATATATGTATTAAGAATATATTAAAAGTGATATATTAAAAAGTAAAGTAAAGTAAAAACGCTCTTAAAATAAAGTGGCAAAACGCTCTTAAAATACACTTAAAACGCTGTTAGAATAAAGTGGCAGATGCAGTGGTGACATATATTGCACTATTTATGATACAACTATCATATTTCACGTATTGTAAGTTCTATTACTTAAGTGAGGAGTTGTAAAGTTTGATGGCCACAGGTAGGAATGACCTCCTGTGGCGCTCCGTGGTGCTTTTGGGTGGAATGAGTCTTTGACTGAACGTGCTTCTGTCTCTTTCCAGTGTGTTGTACAGTGGGTGAGAGGTATTGTCCATAATGGACTTCAGCTTCAGCTTAGACAGCATCCTCCTCTCTGACACTGTCGTCAGCGAGTCCAGCTCCACTCCCACCACATCACTGGCCTTACAGATCAGTTTGTTTAGTCTGTTGGCATCTGCCACCTTCAGCCTGCTGCCCCAGCATGTAACTGCATAAAGGATAGCACTCGCCACCACAGACTCATAAAAGATCTTTAGCATAGTCCTGCAAGATGTTGAAAAGACCTAGCCGTCTCAAAAAGTAGAGACGACTTTGGCCCTTCCTGTAGAGGGTTTCTGTGTTTTTACTCCAGTCCAGTTTATTATCTATGTACACTCCCAGGTATTTGTAGTCCTCAGCAGTGCCTACACTGACCCCGTTGATGGACACAGGGGTCACCAGTGCCTTTTTCCTTCTCATGTCCACAACCAGCTCTTTTGTCTTCGTCACATTAAGCTGTAGATGGTTCAGCTCGCACCATGTGACAAAGTCCTTCACCGTAGCCCTGTACTCGTCCTCATCACCCTTGCTGATACATCCAACTATCGCTGAGTCATCAGAAAATTTCTGAAGGTGGCAGGTCTTAGTCCGATAGCTGAAGTCGGTGGTGTAGAGGGTAAAGAGGAAGGGAGAGAGGACCGTTCCCTGTGGTGCTCCGGTGTTGCTGATCACTCTGTCCGACACACCGTGCTGCAGGCGCACGTACTGAGGTCTGCCGGTCTGGTAGTCTGTAATCCAGGATGCGAGGGGGGTGTCCACCTGCATTGCTGTCAGCTTCTCACCCAGAAGAGCCGGATGAATTGTATTGAATGCGGCTGGAGAGTCAAAAAACAATGATCCTCACCATGCTGACTGGCTTGTCCAGGTGAGTATAGACTCGGTCAAGCAGGTAGATGATGGCGTCCTCAACTCCCAGACGTGGCAGGTAAGCGAACTGGAGTGGGTCTAGAAGTGGCTGGATTATGGGTCGGAGCTGGTCCAGGACTAGCCTCTCCATGGTCTTCATGATGTGGGACGTCAGTGCTACTGGTCTGTAGTCCTTGACGTCACTAGGGCGTAGCGTCTTTGGAATAGGAATGATGCAGGACGTTTTCCACAACACTGGGGCACGCTGGAGACTCAGGCTCATGTTGAAGACATACTGCAGGACTCCACACAGCTGGGTGGCGCAGGCTTTAAGGACCCTGGGGGGGACCCCATCGGGGCCAGCAGCCTTGTTTGTGTGGAGTCTATTCAGCTGGCTCCTCACCTGGTCAGCAGTGATGTACACAGTAGGGGAGATTTGTGATGGGGGGTTGTAGGTGTGAGCTGGGCTATCACAGGAGGGGGGCAGACAATCAAGGATTGGAGGGAGGGTGAGTGGGGTGGGCTGCAGGGGACAGATAGCAGTGGGGTCGGGACGGGGGAGGGCAGGGCCTGCAGTGTCAAACCTGTTAAAGAACAGATTAAGTTCGTTGGCCCTGTCTTCACTGCCCTCTACTTCTCTGCTTGCCACTGGTGCCCTAGGCTTGCTCAATTAGAGATTGGACATAGATATTAGGAGATAACGTAAAATTGTAAAGTTGCCTTGAGACAATGGTCCTTTGAAAAAACCGCTATATAAATAAATCTGACTTGACTTAAATAGCTGTGTGAATGGCTGAACTGAATGCCCTAGACAGACATACAAAATCGACAGACATTAGTTGTGATGAGTTCCAGATGTGAAGTGAATAAAATAGAAGCACACATGCATGTGTCCACTATAAAACACCTCACAACCTCTAAGTCCTATGTATAATCCTGGAAAAAAATGGTAAACATGGTCAGTGTTATGCTGCGATCAGGTATCAATGAGGGTAGCCATATTTCAGTGAAAGCAAACACACAGCAGTTCCTAATGTCACACTGAACTATAATTCACATGGTGGTTTCTACCTTGTTGGTGAGTGACTGCACATTCCCCAATAAAATTCTTGGAAGTGGAGAAATAAGGTACACTTTACTCATCCCGAATTTCCCTCTGGGATTAATAAAGTGATCTATCTATCTATCTATCATCTATCTATCCTGGATAAAATCTCAGCATGGTGTCCTCTTTTTTTTGATGCAGCAATTGAAAACAAAGTGGTAGTTGAACTAAAAATGGACCACTTTTCACATCTCTGTGCGAAGTTGTGTTTAAGTTTGTTGTCCAGAAGTGTTTGTCAGTCATATTTAGGGATCATCATGTACAAAGAAAGTTAAAAACATACAATAAAATGAGAAAAAATCTGCATAAGCACAGGTTGTGGTAATGAAATTACATCTAAAAGTGTTTCTAAGGCAATCAGTTAAAAACAAGACATGTTGCTATTAGTGGAGCTAATGTTTGGCACTGAGGTCAGTCCAACAGAGAAAATGCTGGCTATATTTATCACTAAAATGTCTTTGTTCTTTACTACTACAAATTGTTGACAACTCAATTCATTTAAAGAGAATTTGAATGAGATAAATGGGGCAGGGTTCTCCAGCTGGTCTGTGGTGGAGAAGAGAAATTTTGTATTATTTTGGAGTATTAGCTGAGTTAGAGTTATAGTTTTTCACTTTTCACTTGTGCTTTACAAAGTACTTGTTAACTGCCATTGTTGTGTTTCTCCATTTCCTCTGAATTTAGTTTAGGTTTTAGGATGGAGAATGTGTTTCTCACATTTCAGTAGAAATTACCATTTTTTCTTTTTTGGTGGAGTTAAACATCTCCACTGCAATATCAACTGATGAAATTGCAAATGTGGGCACAAAGTGTTACACAAGCTGGAGGCCTTGGCTACGGCCACACGGGCCTATGCACTGGATGGCCGGCTGCTGGCCAGGATCACCCACCGTCTTCCCATCCCTCTCATCATATCCGGAAACCACTGTGAGAACATCTCATTTGCAGTGATCTGCTCGCCCAAGACACCCTTTGTTCTTGGCCTCCCCTGGTTGGTGACTCACAGCCCTACCACTGACTGGAAGCAGGGTCAGATCACCGCGTGGAGTGAGTCCTTTCACCAGAAGTGTTTGACCTCCGTCATGCCTGCAGCCAAGGTCCTGGAACGCACTTCTCAGCCAGAAGACTTCTCGGACCTTTCCAAGGTGCCCCGGTGCTACCACGATCTGGCCAGGGTGTTTAGCAAGGACCACGCCTGGGAGCTGCCAATTCACCGGCTCTATGATTGTAGTATTGACCTCCTCCCTGGTGCCCCCTTACCCACCGGTCAACTATACCAGCTGTCCCGAGCCGAGAGAGAAGCCATGAAGGAATACATCACCAAGTGCCTGTCCACCGGGCTCATACACCCTTCTTCCTCTCATTTAGGGGCCGGATTTTTCTTCGTGGCTAAAAAAGGGGGCTCTCTACGCCCCTGTATTTATTACTGGGGTCTTAATGCCAAATACCCCCTGACACTCCTCTCCTCGGTATTTGATCTCCTCCAAGGGGCCTCCGTGTTCACCAGGTTAGACCTACGCAACGCATACCACCTGATTCGAATCAAGGAGGGGGGCGAGTGGAAGACAGCCTTCAATATACCTCTAGGGCACTTCAAATACAGCGCAATGCCTTCGGCCTGACCAACGCCCCGGTGGTCTTCCATGCGCTAGTAAACAATGTACTCCAGGATTTCCTTAATCATTTTCTTTTTGTGTACCTGGATGACATTTTTATTTCCTCTCTATCTCCCCAGGAACACGTCCGACACGTCAGGCTAGTGCTCACCCGTCTCCTGGAGAACTGACTATTCGTCAAGGCTGAGAAGTGCGAACTCCATGCGGAGACTGTCACCTTCCTGGGATTCGTCATTCAGAGGGAGAGCATCAAAGCGGAACTGGAAGAGATCCGCGCCGTCTCAGAGTGGCCCAGACCCTCGGGGCGCAAGGAGCTTCAACGCTTCTTGGGGTTCGCCAACTTCTACCGCCGTTTCATCTGGGATTATAGCAAGGTGGCGGCCCCCCTCACGCAGTTGACCTCCTCCAAGGTGAAGTTCCAGTAGTCCCTCGAAGCCGACCAGGCAAAGGTGGGCTTTATTTTTTGGACGATTCAACTTTACCCTGACCTACCAACCTGGATCACGTAACGTGAAGCCAGACATCCTCTCTCAACAGTTCTCCCCCAAGACCTCCTGCGAATCACCAGACACCATCCTGCCCTCCAACCGGCTGGTCACCCAGTTCACCTGGAAGGTCCAGCGAATCATCCAGAAGGCGCAGGGGTCTGAACCCGACCACGGGGGTGGCCCTCCCAATTGGTTATAAGTGCCTGCCTTGGCCCAGACCGCATCTCTGCAGTGGGCCCACGAGTCCAGGTTTGCCGTTCACCACAGCTATCACCACACCCTGGCCCTCCTGCACCAGTACTTCTGGTGGCCCTCCATGGACGCGGATACTAGGGAATTCATCTCGGCCTGCGCCACCTGTGCCCGCAGCAAGTCCTCCCATAGCCCTGGTCTTACATCACCACGGGCTTCATTACGGGGTTCCCCGCATCCGACATGAAGACCGTTATCCTGACCGTGGTGGACCAATTCTCCAAAGCCGTCCATCGCTCTGCCCAAACTGCCCACGGCCTTGGAGATGGCCAAGATCCTCTTTCACGGAGTCTTCAGGATCCACAGCATCCCGCAGGATATCGTTTCGGATCGGGGTCCCCAATTTGTGTCACAGACATGGAGGGCCTTCTGCAAGATCTTCGGGACCATGGTGAGTCTGACTTCGGCGTTCCATCCGCAGTCTAACGGTCAAGCCGAGCGGGCCAACCAAGAAATCGAGTCCACTCTGAGGTGCCTGACATCCGAGGATTCCACCAAATGGAGTTCCCAGCTGGCGTGGGCCGAATATGCTCACAACACCCTCATTAATGCCGCCACGGGTCTGGCCCCCTTTGAGGCCTCATTGGCCTACCTCCCACCCATGCTCCCTGACCACAATGATGAAGTAGTGGTCCCATTGGTTGCAGGACCTGGTGGATCACCAGGGCAGCCCTTCTCAAGGCCGGTGGTGCGGCCCAACGCTCAGCCAATCGCCGCCGGAGACCAGGTCCCACCTTCGTTCCTGGCCAACATGTCTGGCTCTCAGCTAGCAACATCCTGCTCCGCGTCGAGTCCAGGAAGTTGGCACCCCGCTTCATCGGTCCCTTTCCAGTAGACAAGTTAATCAGCCCATCCTCTATCCATTTAAAATTACCCAGCCACATGAAAATTCACCCCACCTTCCATATTTTGCAGGTCAAGCCCATATCGTCTTCGGATCTTAGCTTCTGGACTCCGTGCTATGCTACCTAGTCTTAGCCAGTAGCTAATCGCTATTTGCTGGTTTATCTAACTGCTGCTCTCTCTTGCTGCTGCACTTTTGAGTTTATTTGGCTACCATGCCTTGTTTATTTTCCCAGTTTTTGCCTGGTACTCATCCCAGCTGTTTTTTTCTCCCTCTTAGCTGCGGATCTACTCGCTCTCCGCTCAGCTCTTGCCTTGGGGACATTCCGGTTGCATGCTGAGCTTCCTGGCCGTCTTTGGGAGCTGCACTCACACTGCCACCGCTACTCATTCGAGTTTGGGTTCTGTTCTCACCATTCCTGCCAACCTTCTGGACTCACGCCATTCTCATTTGACACGCATCACCTATTTTGCACTGTTACACTAAGTATTTGTTCAATAAATATCATTATCCTTCTTGCGTCATTGTTCTGGGTTGTCTGTTGGAATGCATTAAGGGCTCCTTAGTGAATTTGCCGTGGGACCCTAGGCCCCCACATAACACAAAGTGCATTAGTTCTGTGAAAGCTTCAGCAGTATCTACATTGAGATAGTTCTTGTTGTTCTTTTATCAGTTATATGTTTTGTACATTTTGTGTAAATGTTATCTGAGTTTGCAACATGGGCATTTTCAGGTGCTTTTACATCTGTAAGGCATGGCACAAACAAATCGCGGGCCTGTTCTTTTATGAGTGAGAAACACTGCAAAGTATCAACAGACATTAGCATCCTAACAAACTTGGAAGTTATTAGTTATTTAGGACCATCCATATGAATATTAAAATGTCCAGTAATTAAAACATTGTCAAAATCCTAGAAAGCATCTTGTGGGTTTAAGACCCTGATGGTGTTGGAGCTCTTGAAAATATCTACACTATTTACACTTCACTATAATTACATTTTGGTGATCAGTGCCTCCATTTGTTTCTTACTCCAGCGTGTCAGAGCTGTGCTGTGTTTACTGCACGCTCAGGATAAGTGTCCTGTGATTTGCTGATTGTCCAGTTTGCTCAGCAGCTCGTCCATATCCTCTGTCAGCAATTCTATTGCTTCCATGTGTATTCTGAGGATGGATGGTGCCATGAAGCAAATTAGCCATGAGCATTCGAGTCCCATTGGTGTTGGGGTGAAGACCATCAGCCCAAAAAGGTTGAAGTTGTCTAAGAAGTTCACACACACAGCTGAGTAATTTGTTTAAAGATAACAGTCTTTTGAAATGTCTATTACCCCAATGCATAGTCTGTATCCATCCTGAGATAAACACTTGGATAAGGAGAAACCTTGCTGGTTTCTGGTTGGTGTTAAAATGTCACTTAATCTGCTTTAGGATGACCATGTAGAATCTGTACGATCTTGGGCATGACATCACAGACCTTGTAGGCCGTGTTTCTCTTTCCCTGGTGGAGTAGGCCATGATGTGGTAGTTAGCCATTCAGATTGTAATGATTTCAATGATGATGAAACCTTTTAACTGTTTTTGAGCTAAGTAGAGCATTTTCGTTGGGACAGACTCATTGCTACCATTCTTGTCATTCTTTCTCCCAAACAAGACTCAACTGTAGAACCTAGAATCAGCTTTGGCTTTGCCTTTTTTGTCCTTCCAGATACAAAATAACTAATATGTCACCATAAACATTTGCCATTAGCAAACACTAACCATAAAAATAATAGCTAGAGCAGATGAAGCCATTGTTTTATGTTTTAATATTATCTTTAAGTGAAAAATTAACATATATTCTGAAAGAGTTAGCATTTATTAATACAAATAATAAACAATGCTTTAAAAGAATTTTGCTAATAGATATAACTCAGCTAAATGATCTACTCTAACAAGCAAATTAATGTGATTAATTTTTATCGTAACAGGCCTTAATTGTAAATGCATTTATACTGGCATTTATACTGGTTTAATCAGTATACTGGTTAAATGACACGTTGAGGCTTTCGAACAGATCAACAATTAATAATAATAATAATAATAATAATAATAATAAGAAGAAGAAGAAGAAGAAGAAGAAGAAAAGCTGGAACAGTAAGGATCAGAAAAAGCTGGAACAGTAAGGAAAATGATAAAAAGGAAAAAAGCAGTGTGTCTTACCTTTACCTTACTTTTATTTAATTGCAGACAATATGAACCCACATTTCAGGCCTGCAACACATTCCAACAATGTTGGGACAGAGGCAATTTAGGACTTGGGTAAAAAATGTATGATTTCATTTTACACAGGTGATTGTAATCATGATTTGGTACAAAAGCAGTATCCATGAAAGGAGCGTTTGAAGAGCAGGTGGGCAGAGGATCTCCAGTTTGTTAATAAGTGCATGCGAAAATTATTGAAATGTGAAGAATGACAATAAATGGCCATATTATTATTATTATTATTATTATTATTATTATTATTATTATTATTATTATTATTATTTGTTTTTGCAAGTCTGAAATGTAGGAATGGATGTAAATTAACAAATGAAATGAAGTTGACCAGACAACACATGAAATATAAGATAATGGAATATCTTGGTTTTACACTGTCTGCAAATAAATCTAAGTAAATGTAAAGTCAAAATAAATGTAAGAAACAGTGTGCTTATTTTTTATTTGCATTTTCCATTCTGTAGCAATTGTTTTGATTTGGAGTTGTATAAATGTAAGACACTGATGGGTGAATATGGGTAAGAAGTCCATAAATCAGGATTAATATTACAGCAATTCCATATTTCATTTCTTTCACTTTTCTTTCACTAGAAGATGCACTCAGGCAGATTTATTCATGAAATGATTAGTTAGACAAAAGGAACCAAAAATCTACTTAAACAAAACACAAGGCAGTGTTCCAGCTCACTGTTTATATCAGCATAGTGGAACTGTTCAAAGGTAGCGGAGTTGCTGGTAAATCACACATTAATGCACTTAATGTTACACATGTATTGTTTTCACAATTCACTTCATGTTCCAGAAAAGTTGTGTGCAGTCTAGCTTTCAATCTGCAAAATATCAGTCACTCAAACCAATATGAATTATTCATGGTGCTTTATGCATCTCAGGAGGTCCAGTAATAATGGGAGATTAACCAGTAAACCATTTTTAGGATGGAGAAAGACAAGCGTTGCAGTAAAAAGATAAAAGTAAGAAACTTGCTTCTGAGATGTTTTACAAAATATATTGTAAATTAACTGTTCATTTCAACTATTTGAATATATGGATAACTTTTGACTAGTTGTCTTTGTATGAGGGACTGTGGTAGCCTACCAGTTAAGGTACTGGACTATAGACTAGAAGGTCCAGGGTTCAAATCCCATCTCTGCCAAGCTACCACTGTTGGGTCCTTGAGCAAGGCCCTTAACCCACAATTGCTTGATTTGTAAGGTTGTATCAATTGTAAGTCGCTCTGGATAAGGGCATCTGGTAAATGCTGTAAATGTAAAATGTTAATTAAAGAACTTGAAAATCATCACCATTTGTGCTTTAAATGACTATAATGAGTATATGAGTACAATTTATGTGATGTTTATCTATCCAAAAGCAGCATATTTGTCTGCTATCTTTACAAACACACATCTATACAGTCTTTGTAACTCTGTACACAGCCTTAACTGTATGGATCAATATCCAATATCCATATCATCGCCAGTATTTATATGTTTAACAGGAAATTCACTAGGCAAGCAAGGAATGATCATCAGCCATCTGACTTCCATTTTATTGTAAAACAAAATAAAATGTCCATGGTTATGACAGTAAAGTTCTAAAATTAGAATCCCTGCATAAATCTGTATAAAGTCCTAAATTATGATTTATGTCTATAAAGCTGTATCTTCATCGTCTTTTGGCTGCTCCTATTAGGGGATGCCACAGTGGATCTGATCATCAAACCTGGCTCAGGTTTTACACCAGATTTTTTTGACATCAGGTTTTCCTGCTGCAGCACTTCCATTTCATCTTGGATTGGTACTTTCACTGAATACAGTGGCTGGACACTAACACTTGGACACTTTAGAGGGACTAACTGACCTAAATGCATGGGTCTGGATTGTGGGATGAAACCAGATTATCAGAAGAGAACCCACAGAGTCATGGGGAGAACATGCAAGTGCCATCACTGGATGAGTTCGGACCTGGGCTCTCAGGAGCTGTGAAGCCACAGCAGTAATCACTTGAGCCACCATGCCTCTCCGTATAAAGCTGTTCTAAAATAAAGCTATTCTGAAATAAGATTTATCTTTGTAAAGCTGAAAGGATTAGTAGAATCTTAGAAATGGAGGAAAGCTAATACAAACAGCTGTCATTGCATCACTCAGAAATCCCCTGGTAAACACACAGAAGACAACAGTGTGAAGATGTTGAATTCAACACACAAAAAATAAGCAAAAAGGAAATTCAGTCACTTTGCTCCCATCCTATCTGATCAAACAGCTACATATATATATATATATATACACTGTAGCGTAATAGCTGACTACCCTCCCTCTTTTTACCCTCTTCCACCAAAGTCATAACCTTTCTGACCCTTTGGAAGGCAAACGCCAACCACCTGAACAGAGTCTACAATTGAGTAATGGCCACAATGGCCCCATCAACGCCAGACTCTTTCTCAAACCAACAGAATTGGAGGTCTGTGTAAACAGACCTACATCCTTCAGCATCTCGCAATCATAAACTAAGCCCATGTGTAACCTTAAAAGGGGGTTTCAACGTTCCAGACCACAAATTTCCTCAATTTCTCTCCAACTGTTGCAAGAATAACGACCTTTTTCTCAGTCGGCCTGGCGCCAGAAAGACAGCCCTGGATTTACGACACAAGGAACTATTGCCTTCTTTTTCTATTAGACAAACCTTTTAATAATAGTATTAACTTTTGTTGGGAACAGATTACCTTTGCCGGGATCACTCAGAGAACACACAAGAACTGCTTCATAATAAGTCCAAACACACCCATATGTACTTAGCTATTTCATACAAAGAATGTGATCAGGGATATTTTTCATATTCTCATATATAATCATATATATATGCATGTCACTGATTCCTCATGTATTTTCATATCTATTTGGTCAATGTTTGAGTATAGTGACCATTCTATACGTAATATGGTCCAGTTGTGCTATACTAATAGTTATAGTATATAGAAATAATAGTGGTTTTATCTATGTGTATCGATCGCTTGTGTTTAATACTTGTTCACACTTATAAAAGGACAGAAATGTAAGTTTTTATTCAGAATGTACTGTATCCTACATCTTGTATCGATCGTATTATTATTTGTTTAAGGAATAGCAAATGTATGTGCTGTAGTTAGAATGATTTAACGATGTTCTAGGTTATCCATTCAAGGTGCTTTTGATCATCTGAACCTTACAACGAAATTCTGCAACTAAACTTGTAACTTTGAGTATTTTGGTTATTATGTGATACTTTTAATCACCTTAGATATGTAGGAATATATTAATCCAAGTTATAACGTCTGTAGCCCATATAGTGAAATTAGCGGACATATCCACGAGATGAGGGATTTAATGACGAAGCTGCTTCTCACTGGCTAAGTCTAGGACAAACACCTTTTGCCCCGCCTCTGTTCGCTTACACCCGGAACATACAAAAACGACGCGGGCTAACCGCGTGGTAGCTTTTGAGTCTTTTGGTCTTGAGTCTTTTTGTCTTTCTAAGTCTAGTCTTTTCTTTGTCTTTCTAAGTTCCAACTTTTTGTCAGCCTTTTGTTATTCGTTTTGCTCAAGTTTTCGCGTTTATTTTACGTTAAGGTTCCTGTGTCCAGCAGTCTTGAGTAGTTCGGTATCGCCGAATTAGGAGATAGTTAAAAGACCAACCAGCCAAGATCTCCTTCACGCTCGTATATCCTAGTTTTTCAATTTTTTTTTAAGCTCGTGGTGCACGTTCGACTCCACCTTTATCTGTGGCCAAGATAAAATCTGAGTTGTATGCCCGCAAGTTCGAGATCTACTAGACCACTACCACCAAGCCGGGAAGAAAGCTGAGGCGAGGCCCGCAACACATCTGTGACTCCAAGGGCCGCATGTTGGCGCGAAGCGAGAGGCTAATAGCCGATATCATCCACAAGTCCGCCGAACAGTGGCATCAGATCTGAAGTTTGGACCGCTACCGTTCCCCCGTGTGACTTCTGATGACAGGCAGAGGCCCGGTTCCGTTCCATCTCCTTCGTGTGAGCCCCCGCAAAGAAACAGGCAAGTACCGCTTGGTGTGGCTTATCTGGGTCCCTGATTCTCGAACCTTGCATTTGATCTTAAACCATGCTTCAACATAGACTTATCCACGTCTAAGTAGCTTCTACCATACTATACATGTTCAACGTAATTTGTGTTACTAGTAACTCACTGCGTCGTAACGAACTAGTCCATGACATTGCCTCTGGGTAATTATTGCGCGACCGATGAGTGCACATACAGTCATCTTGGTTTCTGATTTTAATACTGTGATATGTACATTTGCCATCATTCCCTGTTTTCAATTCTGTGATATATATACATGTTCACTGTCATTTTATGATTTTAACTCTGTGATACACGTTATTACATCAGATAGTCTGTTGGTATTTCCTTGTTTTGCAATTAATAAACTTGTTATAACCTTTTGAATTTACCGCCTGGTGTGAGAGAGTTTTATTCAAACAAATGTCGAGAAAAATAACTTTTAATTCACTATTCAGACCTAGACTGATCAATGTCGCTGTCCCCTTTCTACTGGTTTTCCAGATCTACCAGATCTACGATCCGGTGGTGCCCCGTTTGTTAATTAATAATTAATCAATTTAAAGTGTGTATATATATATATGAAATTATATGCTCAGAATTATATAATAAGTCTGCTCTTCACAATACATGTTTGTGGAAGTGTATCATAGCACAAACACAGGTGATTTCCGAGGACCTCAATAAAAGAGTTGTTGATGCTCATCAGGCTGGAAAACGTTACAAAACCATCTCTAAAGAATTTTGACTCCACCAATCCACAGTCAGACGGATTGTGTACAAATGGAGAACATTCAAGGCCATTGTTACCCTCCCTAGAAGCAAGGTGTGTAATAGTTGGCAAGGACCCCAGGGTAACTTCTAAGCAACTGAAGGCCTCTCTCACACTGGCTAATGTTAATGTTCACGAGTCCACCATCAGAAGAACACTGAACAACAATGGTGTGCATAGCAGGGTTGCGAGAAGAAAGCCACTGCTCTCCAAAAAGAACAAAGGTTCACATAATTCCAGAAGTTGAATCTTATGTCCAGATGAACAGATTCAACTTCTGGGATTTTCTTACCTGGATTATTGAGCATGCATCAACACAAAGGTTCACATACTTTTGCCACTCACTTATATATAATGTTGGATAATTTTCCTCAATAAATAAATAACCAAGTACAATATTTTTGTGTCATTTGTTTAACTGCTTTCTTTTAATCTACTTTTAGGAATCTAATGGTGTTTTAGGTCATATTTATGTGGAAATATAGAAAATTCTAAAGGGTTCACAAACTTTCATGCACCACTATATAACCACAAATTAGTACTGTTAACCAATACCAGGGCCTTATTGTTCAGTGCCATTAGGTTGTAACATTGAAACATTGTGACACAATAATTGTGGCCAGCATGCACATGAAGAGTAGTAACGACAAAAATAGTGTTGTTTAAATCATGTTAAAAGAAAAATGTTACAGAATGGCAAATGGGTGTTATTGCATTTGGGATAGTACTAGGGCACCAACTAAGTGAGCAAATTTGGGACACTATCTGGCCCAAACTTATATATGTTGAAGCCATATAGGGAAGAGAAGGTATGTTGCATATTGGACACCCACAAACCCAATTAGTTGGAAAGTACACACAAAGAGACAATAACTCCAGACCACACAGGCAATGTTATAGTGAGATGTAACCAACTTTTAGAGAGGTCAAATGGCATATGTTGTTCTCATTATGTTTAAGTCTGACAGGTTTACAAATAGTATGATTCACATTAACAAATAATATCATTGTACTGTGGTAGCCTAGTGTTTAAGGTACTGGACTATGGATCAGAAGGTCCAGAGTTCAAATCCCACCTCTGCCAAGCTGCCACTGTTGGGTCCTTAACCCACAACTGCTTGGATTGTAAGACTGTATCAATTGTAAGTCGCTCTGGATAAGGGCGTCTACTAAATGCTGTAAATGTAAATATCATTGATATCTTTATATGATTCCATATGTCATACTATGTATAACCCAAAATCAGAAAAAGTTGGTATGGAATGCAAAATGCAAATACAAAGTGTTCCTTTCATGTCCTTTGACCTTTATTTAATTGCAGACAGTATGAACCAAAGATATTTAAGTTTTTTTGTTTTTTCTTGTCAACTTCATTTCATTTTTTAACATAGATCCATTCCTGCATTTCAGGCCTGTAACACATTACAAAAAAGTTGGGACAGGGCAATTTAGGACTAGAAATGAGGTAAGAAAACTAAATATTGCTGTGATTTCAAACAAGTAATGTCAACACATGATTATAATCATATTTTGGTACTAAAGCAGTATCCACGAAAGGGTGAGTCTTTGAGGAGTATAGATGGTCAGAGGATCTCAAGTTTATCAACAAAAGTTTAAGAAGCTTTTTGAAATGTTTAAAAACAAAGTTCCTCAAAGACAGACTGGAAGAGATTTACATATTTCAGTCCTAACGTTTTCTGATTTGGCTTGTATTTTGTTGAAAAATGCATGGACGTCCCAAAAAAAATCTGGAATACTGATTGCTCTGACCATAATACACATCCACTGTGTGATGGTCCATTCCAGATGCCTTAGAGCTCAGAGAAGTTGACAACGCTTCTGGAAATAGTTAACATGAGGCTTCTTATCTGCAAAGTAACATCTTATTTGGCATTTGTGAATGTAACTCTGTATTGTACTGCTTGATAAAGGTTTGGTTAAAGAAATCCCTTGCCCATGTGGATCAATTATCAATTATTGATGAATGACGGTTCTTGATGCAGTGCTGTCTGAGGGATTGGAGTCTCTTCACTCCTCTTCAATTTATATTTGTGCCCTTGCCATTTATGCACTGAAATGGCTCCAGATTCCTTGAATTGTTTAATGATATTATGCATTGTAGAGGGAGAAATATGTAAATCCTTTCCAGTCTTTCTTTGAAGAACACTGTTTTTAAATATGTAAATAATTGTCTTACACATTTGGTGATAAACTGGAGATCCTCTGCACATTGTTACTCCTTAAAGACTCAGCCTTTCGTGCATACTGCTTTTGTACCAAATCATGATTATAATCACCTGTTGACATCACCCATTTGAAATTACATCATTATTAAATTTTTTTTTACCCCATTATCAGCCCTAAAAATCTCTTGTCCCAACTTTTTTCGAAATGTGTTGCAGGCCTGAAATGCAGGAATGGATAGTTATTAACAAATTAAATGACGTTGATTAGTAAAAACATGAAATATATTGGATTCATACTGTCTGCAATGAAATAAAAGTCAAAGGAAATATGGAGCACTGCATAATATTTTTATTTGCATTTTCCATATTGTCCTAACTTGTTCTGATTTGAGGTTGTAGAAGAAAACATCTTACAATAGCTTCATGATTCATAATGATTCATAATTTCCGCTTTTGAAGAAATACTTTTTTTTTACTGAGATTACAGTTGGGTCAAAATGAATAACAAATCTCTCAACTAAACCCTTCTTTACACTACATGATTTTCAGCCTGATTTTGCATTCACAGACAAAATTGCCCATTAATAAAATAAATCTCTGGTTGCAAGAATTATGTGACATTCTCGCCAGTGGCCAATTTATTAGCACTGTGACCAAAGACAATCTACGACAAAGTTCTAGCACTGTCAGAAATTTTCAATTTGAAATGAAATGACTGCTGTTACTGGGCTCACTTAAAAGCCACCAATAGGAGGACCACAGTGGATGATTTGGAACAAAATACAGCAGTGGTAAAAGAAAATGATATTTTGGGAACCAAAGAAAGAGTGGTTGTGAAATTGCAACAGCAGAGAACATGTTTTTGTGATGTCACATCAGAGTTTTATCACAACAGGGCAGACTGCTAGTCAACTTTCAAGCAGACACTTGCTGGTTTTTATATTCTGCTATTGTGCTTTAACTTTATGACAGAATCAAACTACTTGACGCTTCCCAGTTTGATTACGCAAATAGCACATCATTTTCATTATTCGCAGGTTCATTGTTCATCAAGAACTTAACTGTATAGTTATATGACTTTTGAGAGTCATTTCATACAATGTGACATATAATAATTTTCTAACACCAATGAAATTCCATAGTATAACATCTAACAATGGCTTAATGGCTTGTTTTTCATAAATATAACATGCATCAAATATCAAATTGAATCCTAGTGCCATCAAGTCGATTTGAACTAATCATGGGTCTATTTCTCACGACCTTGTGATGCAGGCTGGAACCTATCCCAGTTTATGTGCAGGCAGAAGTACAAATTAAAGCAGTTGCCAGTCCATCAGAGGGCACAGCAGGGATATAATAAAATGTATTTCCCATAATGTGATGGACTGTTCATAACATGTGCTACTGTATGTTATGCCATGCATTGCAGCAGTAGAGCCTGACTGTCCAGTACAATAACAAGAAAAATACAGAGGTACTCTGACTAGCACATTCCTGGTTTCTATTCATAAAAAATCTACATAGCATCTACATAAAACGCTTCATACCTCAATCACTCCTCTAGTGGTTTAACTATCTGCTGTCAGTTAATTTCAATGTCGATTATTTGAATAACGTAACATTACCAACAAACTCTAAAAGTGAGAACAGCTGCATTTAATGTCATCTGAGATCGATAATTCACAGTCAGATGGCATGTTGCTTTCTTTCAATGCCCTAATGAGTGGGGAGTATTTACAGTATCTGCTGTAGCAAGACACCAACCTCCAACGTCTGTTTTTGATATAACAGCAGGGAACCCTAAGAAATTGTGTCAATCTGCAATTACCACAGCTGTTACAGCAACAGCTACATTTTTACTGACAAGTGATTCATATTGCACCAAAAAGGAGGACAGTGTCAGTTTGTGGCCTGACATTTACAGCAATACATATTCTGCTCCCTGATTTGTTCGGCAAAATAGTAGTGTAGATTTTCGTGTGAGTATAAAGACAGATGAAAATGTGTGTATAGTATTAAGGACTGCAACAGTTCACTTAATGTGTAATTTTGCTGTCAAGAGCATCAGTACGTAAGACCAATGTGCAATACCTGCCCATAATTTTAGACTGTATTCAATTTAATTATAGACTTCTTGTCACGCCTCGCCCCAAAACCCTGTGAGCAGACCGAGCAGTGTGACTCATGGCATTCTGGACAATCATGCAAGGACCAATCCGGGAGCTCCACAGCTGATGGAATGGAGATTGAACTCATCTGTAGAGCACTCGTTATAAGCGAGGCTTCGAAAAAGACATTTGGGGCAGATTACTGTTTTTCAGCCATATCCGTGCCTTCCGTGTTTTCCCGTCAGCTCACACGTCCGAGTCCTCTATGTTCTGCCTGTGCTTCCACCTCCACATGGGATTCTTGTGTTGCTTCCTCGTCCACTGGATAACTTTGTTCCTGGATTTCATGTTGTAGTCTCGTCCTCTTGGTATGCATGTGTTGCGGCCCCGTCCACTGTGTATACGCGTGTTTGACGGTACGCCAGGTTCAATGGTAGTCCGGAGCTTTGTCAGCGTTTCGTCTCCCAATGCGCTGAATTTTTTTGTTTTTACCCCTCTTGCTCGCTCCATGCCCAGGTTTCAATTGTTGTTTCATGTCTCACGGGTAGGGCGTTGCAATGGGCAATGTGTGGCCTACATTTACATTTACAGCATTTAGCAGACACCCTTATCCAGAGCAACTTCCAATTGATACAGTCTTACAATCCAAGCAATTGTGGGTTAAGGGCCTTGCTCAAGGACCCAGCAGTGGCAGCTTGGCAGAGGTGGGATTTGAACCTTTGACCTTTTGGTCCATAGTCCAGTACCTAGGACATGTTAGCTTTGTACCCAAGCACGCTATCTGATTGCACTGTGCCTCTTAACTCCATAAATGAGCCATTAGTGCCCATTAGCCCAGTACTGGAGCAGGTTAGCTCCGTATCTGAGCACGTTAGCTCTGCATATGAGCAGTTAGCGGCACACAGTTTTGTACCCAAGTCTGATGCGCCACTTAGTTCCGTATCTGCATTCATAGCGCCCCGTAGTTTTGTATCCGAGCATGTTAGCTCCATTCCTGAATTTGTTAGCTCCATATTTGACCTGTTAGCACTGCCTAGCTCCATTTCCAAGCACACTGCACTCGTTAGCTCAGTACCCAAGCTGTTAGCACCTCTTAGCTCCTTACCTAAGCCATTAACGTTGCTTAATAGCTCTGTTCCTGAGCTATTGGTGTCGTTTAGCTTGGTATCTGGGCACGACATGCTATCTAGCTCCGTATCTGATCATGTTGGCTTTGTGCCTGAGTTCAAAGTGCCGTTTGTTTCCGTACCTGAGCACGTCATGTTAGTTCTGTGCCTGAGCAAGACGTATCACTTAGCTCCGTATTGTTGTCTGCCACACCGTATCGCTGTCTGCCATTAGATCTAAGCCGTTAGTGCCGTTTAGCTTGGTATCTGAGCACGACGCACTGCCTAGTTCCGTACCTGAATGAAAAGTGTCTCTCAGTTTCTTATCAGAGCCAGTTGCATTGACTCCTGCGCCACGGACATTTGCGCCGACTCCTGCGCCACGGACATTGGCGCCGACTCCTGCGCCATGGACATTGGCGCCGACTCCTGCGCCACAGACATTGGGCGCCGACTCCTGCGCCACGGACATTGGCGCCGACTCCTGCGCCACGGACATTGGCGCCGACTCCTGCGCCACAGACATTGGGCGCCGACTCCTGCACCACAGACATTGGGCACCGACTCCTGCGCCACAGACATTTGCGCCGACCCCTGAGCCATGGACATTTGTGCCACGGACATTTGTGCAGAGGATGTTGGCATCCATGTGCCTGCCCCAAGGACATACGTGCCCTTGCCTGAGCCGAGTCTGTTCCAGTGCCTGTGTCAAGGATATCCGTTTCGAGGAGGTCAGCGTCTGTGCCAGTGCCTGCCTTGAGGACTTACACTTCTGTTTTAATTACTTTTTGAGCTAATCACCAACTGGAACAACTTCTCAGTCAGTTTTGCTGCAGCTACTTGTGTGAACTGTAGACCATAAATGTGGGTTGCTGTGAAGTAAATCAGTTGCAAACACAGCAATTTAAAACATACAGTAAGAGCAGTGAGGGAGTTTCCTTACATGTTTGTAAGTCAATATATTTTACAAACTGCAAGGGTTAAAACACTATTCAAAACTTATTGTAGTTTGCAAGTAATCTATCAACATTCAACACTGTCACTAATTGTTTCACTAAAATAATATCAGTTTGATAGTAACATTTCAAGTATTTATTTGACTGTTGACAGTTTAAAGAACGCAGCAGTGTTATTGACTGTATGGCAAGAATGATAATCAAAGTGACTAAGCTTGATCTTGGTCAAATCAAAGATTGAATAACACTATCTTGCTACATCAAGTATGAAGATATGATGGTAAGCAAACTGTGTATTCTCATAGTCAACATATTGGATACAGGAGAAATGGACAGGAGTAAAGACCCGAGTGACTTAAATTAAATTGTTATTGTCACGGATCGCAGGACTCAGACTCGCCTTGCCTCTCCGTGACGCCAGGGGGCAACATGGTCAAGACCTTGACAGCGCTCCACTGGACAGTGAAGCAGCGGAGGAAGAGGCTAGGACACTGGCTGAGATTACTCTCAGGTGCACAGAACGGTATATAAGCAAGGTCCTAGCTCCACACTGAGGGTCGTCATGTTTTCTGACATTGGGAATCCGTTCCCTTGTCTGGTGTTGCGACGGTCGGACAATCCTGCCACGCGGTTTTTGTTCGGGTGTAACTTAGAACGGTAAAGCCCGTTGTTGCTCATGTTATGCGGTTAAAGCCCGTTGTTGCTCATGTTATGCGGTTAAAGCCCGTTGTTGCTCATGTTAAGTGGTTTGAAGCCCGTTGTTGCTCATGTTATGCGGTTAAAGCCCGTTGTTGCTTATGTTAAGCGGTTGATGCCCATTGTTGCCTATGTTAAGCGGTTAAAGCCCGTTGTTGTTTATGTTAAGTGGTTAAAGCCCGTTGTTGCTCATGTTAAGTGGTTAAAGCCCGTTGTTGCTCATGTTAAGCGGTTAAAGCCCGTTGTTGCTCATGTTATGCGGTTAAAGCCCATTGTTGCTCATGTTATGCGGTTAAAGCCCGTGGTTGCCTATGTTAAGCGGCTACAGCCCGTTGTTGCTTATGTTAAGCGGTTTGAAGCCCGTTGTTGCCGATGTTAAGCGGTTAAGGCCCGTTGTGGCCCAAGTTAAGCAGTTAAAACCTGCGTGTTTTTGTAAAGCTTTCTGTCTACCTTGAATAAACTCCAGTATGGTTATACTTATAGAACCTGTACTCGTCTCCGTTCCTCCTGTACCTCCTGTCCTCCGTGACAGAACGACCCGTCTAACAAAGGAGATGGCAGGTGATCAGGTTATCCCGATGTGGTCGGTTTCTTTGGTCAGGGCTCCCCTACCTGAGGAATATGATGGACCCTCTTAAGTTCGGGGATTTCCTGAGGCAGTGCTTAGGTTATTTTCGGTTTAGGCAGAATAAAACTAGCGGGTATATTTCGTTTACTGGCGATTGACTGGACCAGCACTGATTTGGGCACTTAATAATCACTCCCAGCTGGAGTCTGGTACCTGTGTCCAACTTTTTGAGAGGCTATGGGAAAGGTTTTGCCTTCCCTCACAGTCTAAGCCAGGGGGTTGGGAGTTTTTGATACCCAGCTTTCGTACTGTACCCGGTAGGCCGCTCGCGCGCCAGTTACAGGATTCCTCCTTCGTAAATTGCAGAAAAAGCTTAGCCAAATATAGACCAGTGATCCATAGCAAAGAATCTGAGCACGCCACGCTCAAGATGAGCAAGGAGCGTCCCGTGGCTCAGTGTTGGAGAACGTTAGCTCGGTAAAGGAGCAGTTACTGTCCCGTAGCTCAATACCCCTGCAATTAAGGCTCAACAGTCCCAATATCAGGTCAGTAAGCAATGTTTCTGAGCAGTCAGCATACCGTAGCTCTGTTGGCGAGTCGGTAGCGCCTCGTAGCTCAGCACAGGAATCGCTTGTGTCCGTGGATCCTGTGTTTAAGCGTGTTTGCTTTCTTTCTGACCACGCTGACTCAGTAGTCAAACCAACAGTTGTCGATATTCGTGTTTCTGACCACGCTGACTCGGTAGTTGAACCAGTAGCTGTGGATACTCATGGTTCTGACCACACGGACTCGATATGTGAACTGTTAGCGTTTGGCGGTTATGTTTCGGACCAGGCTAACTCTGTAAATGAGTCAATGTTGTCAGAAGTGTATGTATCGGAACTCTCTGGTCCTGTCATTGTGTTGTCAGTATCTGGTCATCTCGGTTCAGAACATGTTGGTTTGATGTATAAGCTTAGTACATCTGGTAGTTCCGTTTCTACTTGCACGATTCCCGCACCACGGACAATCGCGCCCACTCCTGTACAACGGACATTTGCATCACGGACTATTGCGTCACAGACATTCGTGTCGCGGATGCTCGTACCGACTCCCACGCCTCGGATATTTGTGCCGATTCCCGCGCCGCGGACATTAGTGCCAACTCCCGCTCCACGGACATTCGCGTCAGCACCGAGGGTGACGGCGGATCCAGTAGCCGTGCTGACGGCGACCGTTCCTGTGTCAGCACCGTGGGTGAAGGTCCCTGCGGTCGTGCCGAGAGCAACGGTTCCAGTGCCAGCACCAAGGGTGAAGGATCCCGTGGGTGTGCCGAGAGCGACGGTTCCAGTGCCAGCACCGAGGGTGAAGGATCCCATGGATGTGCCGAGGGCTGCTGGTCCTGGGTCAGCATCGAGAGCAGCGGGTCCAGTGGTGGTTCCGAGGGCGAGTGTTCCAGTGTTTGTACCCGTCTTGCCTGTTTCAGGTCCTGTGGATATGTCCAGGGCAGCTGATCCAGTGGACGTGCCGAGGGCCTTGCGTTCGTCAGAGGCCCCTCCAGAGGCCGTCAGCTCCAGTGAGGCCCTTCCAGAGGCCGTCAGTTCTCCAGAGGCCTTGTCAGAGGCCGTCAGTTCTCCAGAGGCCTTGTCAGAGGCCGTCAGTTCTCCAGAGGCCTTGTCAGAGGCCGTCAGTTCTCCGGAGGCCTTTCCAGAGGCCGTCAGTTCTCCGGAGGCCTTGCCAGAGGCCGTCAGTTCTCCGGAGGCCTTGCCAGAGGCTGAACATTGTTGGTCTGCCACATTTCTCCCTAGGCTCCGCCCGGAGAGGAAGCCCCCGGATGGGACAGAGGGGTCCTGGGGGTCCGTTGTTAAGGAGCCCTGGCTTCGTCTCGGGCTCCTTGGGGGGGGGGGGGGATATGTCACGGAGCGCAGGACTCAGTCTCGCCTTGCCTCTCTGTGACGCCAGGGGGCAACATGGTCAAGACCTTGACAGCGCTCCACTGGACAGTGAAGCAGCGGAGGAAGAGGCTAGGACACTGGCTGAGCTGACTCTCAGGTGCACAGAATGGTATATAAGCAAGGTCCTAGCTCTTCCACGCTGCGGGTCGTCATGTTTTCTGACATTGGGAATCCGTTCCCTTGCCTGGTGTTGCGACGGTCGGACAATCCTGCCACGCGGTTTTCGTTCGGGTGTATCTTAGAACGGTAAAGTCCGTTGTTGCTCATGTTATGCGGTTAAAGCCCGTTGCTGCTCATGTTATGTGGTTAAAGCCCGTTGCTGCTCATGTTATGCGGTTAAAGCCCGTTGTTGCTCATGTTATGCGGTTAAAGCCCGTTGTTGCTCATGTTATGCGGTTAAAGCCCGTTGTTGCTCATGTTATGCGGTTAAGGCCCGTTGTTGCTCATGTTAAGCGGTTAAAGCCCGTTGTTGCTCATGTTAAGCGGTTAAAGCCCATTGTTGCTCATGTTATGCGTTAAAGCCCGTTGTTGCTCTAAGCCCGTTTAAAGCCCGTTGTTGCTCATGTTAAGCGGTTAAAGCCCGTTGTTGCTCATGTTAAGCGGTTAAAGCCCGTTGTTGCTCATGTTAAGCGGTTAAAGCCCATTGTTGCTCATGTTATGCGTTAAAGCCCGTTGTTGCTCATGTTAAGCGGTTAAAGCCCGTTGTTGCTCATGTTAAGCGGTTGATGCCCGTTGTTGCCTATGTTAAGCGGTTGATGCCCGTTGTTGCCTATGTTAAGCGGTTAAAGCCCGTTGTTGCTCATGTTATGCGGTTAAAGCCCATTGTTGCTCATGTTAAGCGGTTAAAGCCCGTTGTTGCTCATGTTATGCGGTTAAAGCCCGTTGTTGCTCAAGTTAAGTGGCTAAAGCCCATTGTTGCCTATGTTAAGCGGTTTGAAGCCCGTTGTTGCCGATGTTAAGCGGTTAAGGCCCGTTGTGGCCCAAGTTAAGCAGTTCAAGCCTGCGTGTTTTTGTAAAGCTTTCTGTCTACCTTGAATAAACTCCAGTACTTATAGAACCTTCACTCGTCTCCGTTCCTCCTGTATACCCCCGTCGTGACAGTTATTGCCAGATGACTAGACATGTGGTAAATGGCAAGGCTTGTGAGGTGCTCCTGGTCTGGAGTGGTGAGTACGTACTGACAGTTCCCAAGAAAAATCCAATACTCATCGATATGCATGGACAATGTAGACAATCCAGTCTGGATGGGATCAACAGGAGAACTATGGTACAAAACGTAAAAACAAATGTAAGACTGGTTATGGAAGGACTGTATCACAACACCCAGTACACCAGCTCTAACAGTGCTAACAGTGCTACAATAGATGCAATATTCGGAACCACAGAGACGCTAGGATGCAGCGGTGGCATGGTAAATGTGCGATTGGGACGGCAAGCCCTCGTACGCATGCGCCGAGTAGGCGCGACAGTGGCAAGGAAAAACTCCCTAAGTCTTATGAGGAAGAAACCTTGGGAGGACCAAGACTCAAAAAGGGACCCAACCTCCTTGGGCGGCGTAGATGATAAATCTAAGAACAAAACTAAAGTCATAGAGTCATAGTTCAAATAAAATGTGAAATATGAACATTGGCATTAAGTGGCCTGGGTATGAAGGGGCTGGAGCTGATGACGGAAGCAGCTTGAGTGAAGCTTCAGCGGATGAACATCATGTGTGGGGCAGGAACTGGTACCAGAACAGCTCGGAGAGAAAACAGAAAATGTAATTAGTTATTGATTAAGAGCACAGTGTCTATTAACAATCACTGATGCCATGTGTAGCATGAGACCCCGGCAGCATTAGCTAAAGCAGCATAGCTAGAAAGAGGAGAACTGGTAGGTAACACAGCCAAGAGGGATCACATGAGACATCGGCAACCCCACGGGAGGCAGAAGACAGCAACCCAACGTCTCTGATCACCATAAGACTCTTTGACTATGAACCCCCAGCTCTGCCCTTAGTCTAAGGCAAGGATGCACGAGTCAAGATCACGAGGACCAAAACCCAGTTCAGCCAGACTGCCCACCTGACACTCCCGGCTAACGGACAAGGCAGACAGGCCAGACATGAGTCCAGACTCCGGCCCCAGTGACCCAAGCCATGCATCCTTGTCTAAATCTAGTCAAAAGTCTGCGTAAATAAGTATGTCTTTAGCCTAGACTTAAAAATTTGGAGAGTGTCTGAGTCTCAAACAAAAGTGGGAAGTTTATTCCATAGTAGGAGGGCCATGTATGAGAAAGCCTTTCCCCCTGCTGTGAATTAGGTACTTAGGGCTAAATGATAACAGGGTTCCTTTGAAGAGGAATTCTGGTATAAGACGAAAAGGTCTGAGGTACCTTAGGGTTGGATTCTGGTTTGACTGGCTCTTTATTTTTGCATGCTTGTAGCATTTACCTTGGTTAGTGAAGTCAGCTCCATTCGGCACAGCGACGTGAGCTTCTAATCTGATCTACTAAGCATTCATTGACTATATCTACTCAGTATTTGTGAGTTTATACTAGCAATCAGGTATTGCTTTGTTTTCCATTCACTACATCACAGGCACTGTATTTTTATCAGCACTTTCATTTTGTGTTTCACAAGCCCGGCTCGTCACCATTGTGGAAGCCCAGGCTTGATTCGTGAATCATTCAAAGATTCGCCTCAGTGTTCTAGTGTTGACACGTCCGAATGAGTCCTTTTGTTTCATCCTCGCTCTTTACACCACCAGGTTGGCTTTATTAGCATTTTTATTTGCTGATTAACCCCGCATGTTTTTGCCATGTTGTTTTTCAGCTGTTTAAATGTTCTGCATTTGTTTGAGTCCTTCTCTGAATGACTCCTTAGTTTGGCATTCAAAAGCCTCCCCCTTCCTAATTTCTCCATGCCTCTGTTAGCTCTACCTGTTGCACATTTGTCTGCCTCTAGTGGGTCAATTGCAGCACTTCGTTTCCATTTCTTTCTATTTATGCTTTTTATTTCTTACCAATCTGATGCCCGCACTTCCATTTTCCATTTCTGACCAATGGGAACCATGGTGCTCCATTTTTTACCAATCAATGGTAATGGATCTCTTGTTTTTTTTTTTGTAAACTGAACAACTTTTCATTAATTTTGTTTTGTGTATGGCATCACATAAAAATAAGACGATAAGTGGTGTAGCGTGATAGCCGTACCCCCCCTCTCTCTCTCTTTACCTTCTTCCCCCAAGTCATAAACTTTACAACATCTTGGAATGCAAGAAGGCCCTACATCTGGACAGGATCTTAACCCCCACCGTTTGACTCCATCAACAGTTAACTCTTTCCCAAACCGACATACAACCTTTGACATCTCCAATCATAAACTAAGTCCATGTGCTATTCTTAAAAGGGGGTTTCAACGGTCCAGGCCACAAAGTCTTCTCAATTTCCCTTTTAAAAACTGATTGTGCAGAAGATAACGGTTTACTTCAGTGAAACCTTTCATCACAGCCTCTTGTAAGCCTTATCACCCAAGCCTGGCGCCAGAAAGACACCCCTGGAGATTTATGACACAAAGAACTCAGCTTTCGTTCTAAAGAGACAAACTTAATAATTGTATTAAACTCCTGATAAGAACAGTTTATCTTCATCGAAACCTTTTAATTATGTAACAAATAATCTTTGGATCCTGAGAAGTCCAAACACGCCATATACATTTAATGATTCATACAAAGAGTGGATCAAGGATATTCTTTTATATCCACACACCATTATAGATTGTACATATTGTATGTTACTGAATTCATGTATCTTCATATCTACTTGATTAATGTTTTTAGTATAATTATCTTTTTGTTTTGATATTTAGTGATCTTGTTTAGTATGATATATAGAAATAAACAGCTTTTGCCTATGTGTTTTGATCGATCGGGTTTTAATAATTTGTGCAACAAACATGAAGTTATTTACAATGTACCGTTTCCTACAGCTTGTATTAATCATAGTATTGTTTAGTTAAAAGTATAGTAAAATGCCTGCGCCTGTTTGTAGTAGAATGCTTTAACGATGTTCTAAGTTATCAATTCAAGGTGCTTTTGATCATCTGAACCTTACAACGAAGTCTGCATCTAAAACTTGTAACTTTGAGGGTTTTTGGTTATTGTGTGATACTTTTCAATCTCTTTTAGATACGTAGGAATATTATAATCCAAGTTAGACGTCTGTAGCTTATGGTGAAATAAGGCAACCGCGATAGGAGAGCTTTACTGAGGAGTCAGCTTCTCATTGGCTAAGTAAGGGCAACTCCTTATGTCCCGCCTCCAGCCGCCCCCCGAGCTGGAACATTTAAAAAGCAACGCGGGACGACCACGTAGTAAGCTAGCTTCAAGTTTCGTGTGTAGTCTTGTGTCTTTATGTTCTTTAAGTCTTTCTTTTGTCTTTTATAGTTTTTCCTTTTTGTAACGTTTTTGATTATTCATTTTACTCAAGTTGTCGCGTTTACTTTAAAGTTTCCTGTATACAGCAGTCTTAAGTAGTTCGGTATCGCTGAACTAGAAGATAGTTAAAAGACCAACCAGACTTTAAGCTCTACTATCCTCGCACAGTCCAAGTTTTTCTGAGTTTTTGTTGAAGCTCGTGGTGCTAGAACGTGCTCGACTCCACCTTTATCTGTGGCCAAGATAGAATCCGAGTCGCACGCCCGCAAGTCGAGGTCAAAGAACCTGATCACCAACAGCTGGGAAAAAGCCAAACCGGAGCGAGGCCCTCAACCCATCTGGGATCCCACGGACCGAAGACACGGACCGAACACACGGACCGGAGGCCTATAGCCAAGATCTTACAGTCCACCAAACAGGAGCATCAGAATCTGAAGATTTTTACCGCTTCAGTTCCATTTGTGACGTCGGACGACAGGCAGAGGCCCGGTTCCGTTCCATCTCCTTCGGGTGAGCCTCCACAAAGCAATCGGCAAGTACCACTGTTGTGGCTGTTCTGGGTCCCTGATTTATCGAACTTTGCGTTTTTAAGCTAAAACCACGCTGCAACATAGACTTATTCACGCCTAAGTAATTTTTACCACACTATCCACATTCAACGTCATTAAGGTTACCAGTAACATCGCAACGTTAGTAATTATTGCGCGACCGATAAGTTACATAGAGTCATCTTGGTTTCCGATTTTATTACTGTAATGTGTACGCTTGCCATTATTCCCTGTTCTCCATACTGTGATATATATATGTTCATCGTCATTTTATGATTTTAACTCTGTGATACACTCGTTATTACATTAGATAATCTGTTGGTATTGCCTCCTTTGTAGTTAATAAACTTGTTTATAAACCTTTTGAATTTGCCGCCTGGTTTGAGAGCTCATTCATTCAAAGATCGAGAAAAACTACTTGGAATTCACTATTTCAGAACTAGACTGATCAAGTGTGTTGTTGCTTTTCCTGGTTTCCAGATCGGCCAGTGAATTATTTATATTTATCATTAATCGATTTGGTGGTGCCTCGTATTTCTTAATTAATTAATATATATTTTAATTAATAAAGTTTAATTAAAAATTAATCCAATTAAAGTGTAGTCTTAGTTTGCTACAGTGGTATGCCAGACTAAAAACTTTCCCAGTACAGGAACCTGAACAGACCTTCCCCAAGGCAGAAAACGTGGCATGATCTCTTCCAAATGGTTATTTTAATTCTATTGTATGTTTTATTTATGCTCTCTATTACAATAAATGAATAAATGAATGAAAATGTATCCCCCATTCTAGAAGCACTAACACTTATAAGTATGTCACATGATCACACAATGAAACACACACAGGTTTATATGCAAGTCTGTATAGTTATTCAGTGAAGTTTGTGCTTGAGTACCTATCTGTAATGTTCATACACTTTGGTGTCTATGAGGCGTTACACTGTGTCTATGAGCAGGTACAGTTGTGCATAAATAAGACCTAAAATATCATCAGATTTTCACACAAGTAGATAAAGAGAACCCAGTTAAACAAATAAGACACAAATATTATACTTGGTCATTTATTTATTAAGGAAAATGATCCAATATTATAGATTAGTGAGTGTATGTGAAAAGTATGTGAACCTCTAAGATTAGCAGTTAATTTGAAGATGAAATTTAGAGTCAGGTGTTTTCAATCAATGGGCTGACAATCAGGTGTGACTAGACACCTCTTTCAAAGTCTGCTCTTCACAACACACGTTTATGGAAGTATCTCATGATATGAACAAAGGAGATTTTTGAGGACCTCAGAAAAAGAGTTGCCGATGCTCATCAGGCTGGAAAAGGTTACAAAACCATTTCTAAAGAGTTTGGATTCCACCAATCCACAGTCAGACAGATTGTGTACAAATGGAGGAAATTCAAGACCACTGTGACCCTCCCCAGGAGTGGCCGACCAACACAGATCACTCCAAGAGCAAGGCATGTAATAGTTGGTAAGGTCACAAAAGACCCCAGGGTAACTTCTAAGCAACTGAAGGCCTCTCTCAAATCAGCTAATGTTAATGTTCATGAGTCCACCATCAGAAGAACTCTGATCAACAATGGTGTGCATGGCAGGGTTGCAAAGGGAAACCCTGCTCTCCAAAAAGAACATTGCTGCTCGTCTGCAGTTTGCTAAAGATCACGTGGACAAGCCAGAAGGCTACTGGAAGAATGTTTTGTGGAAGGATGAGACTTCTTGGTTTAAAAGAAAGCGTTATGTTTGGAGGAAGTAAAACACTGAATTCCAGCATAAGAACCTTATCCCATCTGTGAAACATGGTGGTGGTAGCATCATGGTTTGGGCCTGTTTTGCTGCATCTGAGCCAGGATGGCTTACCATCATTGATGGAACAATGAATTCTGAATTATATCAGAGAATTCTAAAGGAAAATGTCAGGACATCTGTCCATGAACTGAATGTCATGAGAAGGTGGGTCATGCAGCAAGACAACGACCCTAAGCACACAAGTCCTTCTACCAAAGAATGGTTAAAGAAGAATACAGTTAATGTTTTGGAATGGCCAAGTTAAAGTCCTGACCTTAATCCAATCGAAATGTTGTGGGAGGATCTGAAGTGAGCAGTTAATGTGAGGAAACCCACCAACATCCCAGAGTTGAAGCTGTTCCGTATGGAGGACTGGGATAAAATTCCTCCAAGCCGGTGTGCAGGACTGATCAACAGTTACAGGAAACGTTTAGTTGCAGTTATTGCTGTTTCAGTTTATTCCAATTTTACTTTTATTCCCATATCTCTGAATAACTACACATGTAAATTTCGAACAAAGAGAAACATTGTTTTCATTTTTCCCCATTTCTCATTTTAGTTTTCAATGTTTACATATTATCATCAGTCATAGTAATGAGGAGATAATAGTAAAATTAATTTATTTTAAAAACAGTTGTTTATTTCAGCACTAGCACTGCCATTATCAGAGGGAACAGCTAATCTTATGTCTTAAAGAGAGTAAACATATTAAACATTCATTTTATCCTTTATCCCTCCCTCACTCTATTTGCTTTGCAGCCCTCTTGTGCCTCTCCAAAAAGGTCACACTGTGTCTTGCACAGTATTGACGATGACGACAATTTTTGATTTGTTTTCTTTTTTTAGCTCTTTGATTTATTTTATAATGACAGGTTCATGGAAATTTTTGAGTGCGGTAGCACAATAAAGCAAATAAAATTCTACAACCATTTCATTACAGTTCACTATAAGGTATGGCATTTTTCACAAACAGTAAGGGCAGAAATTGGGAACTGGAAACTTCTCTTCCTCAATCTAACAAAGCATTGTATATTAACATTAAGTTATTATTAGTATTATTACATTGTCATTACATTGAGTTATTATGTTGTTAAATATGGTAAAAATTCTAATAGATTAAAGTATATGTACACCCGTGGACAAAATTGTTGGTAGCTCTCAGTCAATGAAAGAAAAACCCACAATGGTAACAGAAATAACTTTAATCTGACAAAAAAATTAAATAAATACAAAGTCTATGAAAATGAACAAATGAACGTCAGACATTGGTTTTCAGCCATGCTTCAACAGAATTACTTAAAACAAATAAACTCATGAAACAGGCCTGGACAGAAATGATGTTACCCCTGAAAAATGTGACCAAACGGACATGTTAAATCAAGGTGTGTTCACTAATTAGCATCACAGGTGTCTACAATCTTGTAATCAGTCAGTGGACCTATATATAGGGCTTCAGGTAGTCACTGTGCTGTTTGGTGACAAGGTGTGTACCACACTCATCATGGACCAGAGGAAGCAAAGAGTTGTCTCAGGACATTAAAAAGAAAATTATAGACAAGCATGTTAAAGGTAAAGGATATAAGACCATCTGAAAGCAGCTTGATCTTCCTGTGACTACAGTTGCATATATTATTCAGAAATTTAAGACACATGGGACTGTAGCCAAGGAGGAAAATTGATGACAAATCAAAGAGATGGATAATAGGAATGGTAACAAAAGAGCCAAGAAAAACCTCTAAAGACATTAAAGGTGAACTTCAAGCTCAAGTCACATCAGTGTCAGATCGCACCATCCGTCAATGTTTGAGCCAAAGGGGACTTAATGGGAGACGACTAAGCAGGACACCATTGTTGAAAACAAAACATAAAAAAGCCAGGCTGGAATTTGCCAAACTACATGTTGACAAGCCACAAAGCTTCTGGGAGAATGTCCAATGGACAGATGAGACAAAAATGGAACTTTTTGGCAAGGCACATCAGCTCTATATTCACAGATGGAAAAATGAAGCATATCAAGAAAAGAACACTGTCCCTACTGTGAAACATGGAGGAGGCTCTGTTATGTTCTGGGGCTGCTTTGCTGCATCTGGCACAGGGTGTTTGTAATCTGTGCAGGGTACAATGAAGTCTCAAGACTATCAAGGAATTCTAGAGAGAAATGTGCTGCCCAGTGTCAGAAAGCTTGGTCTCAGTCGCAGGTCATAGGTCTTGCAACAGGATAATGACCCAAAACACACATCTAAAAACACCCAAGAATGGCTAAGAAGAAAACACTGGACTATTCTGAAGTGGCCTTCTATGAGCCCTGACCTAAATCCTATTGAGCATCTTTGGAAGGCGCTGAAACATGCCGTCTGGAAAAGGCACCTGTTAGGGGCTGTGGCCTACCCTCCGTTTTTCTTTTCGTTCTGCTGAGCTTGTGGGTGTGCACTACATCTCCCACAAGGCTCTGCGGAACTCAAGATGTACGGCTTTCGCTATTGCCACGGCTGTTACTATTGCCACGGCTATTGCTACTGCTACGGCTAATGCTATCGCTACTGTCAGTGCTATTGTTATTTACTGCCGTCCCAGCGGAGCTTCTCTTCAGACGCTCAGTGTTAACTCTTACTCGCCGTTTGCTATGGCTATTGCTATTGCTTCGGCTATCGCCACTGTTAGTGCTATGGTTAATTACTGCCGTCTCGTCAGCTCATTACTTTTATACGAATAGCATTTATCATTTAATTCGCCGTTTCGTCGGCGCTTTATTACGGCTCTCACGCCGCCTTATTTCCTCTGCCGTCTCTACGGCCTAGTTGTTGCTTACTGACGAGCTCTAGCCTTTAGCACGTCGTTAGCCGGCTATAGATTCCTACAGTTTCCAGTGGTTTCCCTCCTTACAGTACACTTCCATAGCTCCTTTGCCGATATTAGCCCTCTAAGCTTTTCCCAGCCAGCGTAGCTCTGTTGTGGTATTCGTCTTCAGTTCACATTCTCTCCACGCTGTTGCTTGTTGTTATTTATATTTTCATTATTATTATTTAGTAGTTGTAGTATCTTTTGTATTATTATTATTTGCATCAGTACCACCTCTGTTTGTTATTTCTGATTGTGGTGTTCATCATTATTTCTACTATTAGTATATTACTATCTCTGTTTGTTATTCTTTTGTGATTATCATGATTATCATTATTATTTTTATTATCATTGTTACTTTCTCTGCTATTATTCCGGTAAGATATCTCTGTGTTGTCCACATCGGTTCTTATTCTTCGTTATCACTATCTACTGCTGCACTTAGTCGGGTTTTGTTAATAAACTTTGTGTTGGAACTGGGAATCTGCATTTCCGTCTGCTCTCTGAGACTCAGTCCTAACAGTACCCTTCAAACCTGAGACAACTGGAGCAGTTTGCTCATGAGGAGTGGGCCAAAATACCTGCTGAGAGGTACAGAAGTCTCACTGACAGATACAGGAATCGTTTGACTGCAGTGATTGCCTCAAAAGGTTGTGCAACAAAATATTAATTTAAGGGTACAATCATTTCTGTCCAGGCCTGTTTCAAGAGTTTATTTTTTTTTTTTTATAATTCTGTTGAAGCATGGTTGAAAAGCAATGTCTGACTTTCATTTGTTTATTTTCATAGACTTTGTATTTATTATTACTTTTGTCAGATTAAAGTTATTTCTGTTACCATTGTGGGTTTTTCTTTCATTAACTGAGGGGTACCAACAGTTTTATCCACATGTGTGAAAGCCAACAACTGAAAGTTCTTGAAAATAAATGCTCAAACCCTGAATTGCAAAATATTAAACTTTTATGGTATCAACAGCAAATAATTGGTCATGAAATTAGCAAGAATTAAACAATTAGATAAAGTATGGGACAGAGAAACAGTATGGTGATAGCCTTTCTCTTTGATTTTCTTAAATGTTTTAGTCTTGTATATAAACGTGAAGATAGCTTTTTATGGAAAAAAGAGCCAATGTTTTCCCACTCAACAATAATGGCTTCAAACAGATGAGTAGTTGAAAAATGTTTAATGCGAGACCAAATATACTTTATAGGGTTCAAATCTGGACTCTTGTCCTGAAGTAACTTCTTGGTGGTCTTTGCAGTGTGAGCAGTTTTAAGTTTTGTCTTGTTGAAAAATTACATGAATGTTCCTTTTAGAAATAACTTTTCAATTGTGGAAGTAAGCCTTTCTGCAATATTGTCATGTTCCAAACCATCAATTGACTTTTCACATTCAAGCAGCTACCCACACAATGATACCTCTACCTCCATAATTAATAGTAGTAGAGATGCATTCACTGTTGTATATATCAATAGATCTTCAAAGACACTCCTCTGACCATCACCATGTGATTCATCAGTCCACACAACTCTGCTGAACCACTCTGACACAAACTTTCCATAATCTCCCCTGTGCAGCGATAACCTCAACTTAACGTTTCCTGTAGCTGTTGATCAGTCCTGCAAAAGGTTATAACAAGTTTATTAACTGCAAACAGGGCAATACCAACAGACTATCTGACGTAATAACGTGTATCACAGAGTTAAGATCAAGAAATGACGGCGAACATGCATATATCACAGTATTAAAATCAGGAAATGATGGCAAACGTACATATCACAGTATTAAAATCAGAAACCAAGATCATTCTATGTGCAACTTATCAGTCGCGCAGTAATTACCCAGAGGCAACGTTATGAACTAGTTTGTTATGACGCAGTGAGTTATTAGTCACACAATTATGGTGAAATGTGAATAGTATGGTGGAAACTACTCAGACATGGATAGGTCTACGTTGAAGTGTGGTTTAAATTAAACGCAAGGTTTGAGAATCAGGGACCCAGATCAAGCCACACACCAAGCGGTACTTGCCTTTTTGCGGGGGCTCACGCGAAGTAGATGGAACGGAACTGGGCCTTTGTCTGTCATCAGAAGACACACAGGGGAACGGCAGCGGCCCTATTTTCAGATCTGACGCGACTGTTCGAAGAGCTTCTGGATGATGCAGGCTCTTGGCCTCTCGGTTATTGCTGATATGCAGCCCGTGGAGCCACAGATGTGTTGCGGGCCGCACCTTGGCTTTCTTCCCAGCTTTGGTGGTAGTGGTCTACCAGTTCTCGAAGTTTGTGTGTGTTCAACTCAGGTGGAGTTGACGCGTTCCAGCATCACAAGCTTCAAAAGACTTGAAAAATTGGACCAGATTTTTTGAAGGCGATCTTGGCTGGTTGGTCTTTTAACTACTTCTTTTCGGCTTAAATTCTAATTCGGCGATACTGAACTACTAAGACTGCTGGACACAGAAAAACTTAAATGTAAAATAAAACGCAAAAACTTGAAAGAACTTAAGGACAAAGGACTTTAACAAAGACGAACAACTAAAAACTTAAAAAAAAACTAAAAGACTGACAAAGACTGGAACTTAAAAAGAACAAAAGACTGCATGCTGTTGGCCCACGCCAAGTTTTGTATGCGTCTGACGTAAGCAATCAGAGGCGTGGTCAAAAAGGGTTTCGCCAAACAGAAGCTGACTCATCATTTAAATCCCTTCTCTCGTGGAGCATGTCTTCCAATTTCAACAGAAGTTACAACTTGGATTAATATATTTCTACATATGTCAGATGTCTAAAAGTATCACATAAGAGCATAAATCCTCAAAGTTACAAGTTTAGTTGCAGAATTTCGTTGTAAGGTTCAGATGGTCAAAGGCAACTTGAATTTATAAACTAACACATCATTCTAAGCTACAGCACATACATTTGCTATTCCTTAAACACATACTGATACGATCAATACCAGGTATAGGATACAATACATTTTGAATATCAACTTACATTTCTGTTCTTTTAAAAGTGTGAACAAGTATTAAACACGAGCGATCGATACATGACGCCCTGTAGAGGAAGCATGCTATTATTATTATGCTATATATTTGTGTTATGTAAGTATAACACAAACTGGGCCATATTACATACAGAATGGTCACTATACTAAAACATTAATCAAATAGATATGAAAACACATGAGAAATCAGTGTAGCGTGATCGCTGTATCTCCCTCTCTTTACCTTCTTCCCCCAAGTCATAAACTTTACAACATCTTGGAATGCAAGAAGGCCCTACATCTGGACAGGATCTTAACCCCCACCGTTTGACTCCATCAACAGTTAACTCTTTCCCAAACCGACATACAACCTTCGACATCTCCAATCATAAACTAAGTCCATGTGCTAATCTTGGTTTCAACGGTCCAAGCCACCAAGCTTTCTCAAGTTGTCTTCTGACTTTTGCAAAAAAACTTAACGACTTTCTTTCCCCATAGTTGAACTATGTCATCCACAGCCTCTCTCTTGCAAAAAACCTTATCACCCAAGCCTGGTGCCCCAGAAAGGCACCCCTGGAGAGATTATTGACACAAAGAACTCAGCTTTTGTTACTAAAGAGACAAACTTTAATAATTGTAATTAATGAAACTCCTGATGGGAACAGTTTATCTTCATCGAAACCCTTTTAATTTACATAAACAAATAATCTTTGGGGTCCTGAGGAAGTCCAAACACGCTATATACATTTAAATGATTCATACAAAGAGTGGATCAAGGATATTCTTTTATATCCACACACCGTTATAGATTAGTACATATGTATGTTACTGAATTTATGTAATCTTCATATCTACTTGATTAATGTTTTAGTTATAATTATCTTTTTGTCTTGATATTTAGTGATCCTGTGTTTAGTATGATATATAGAAATAAACAGCTTTTGCCTATGTATTTTGATCGATCGGGTTTTTTAATAATTTTGTGCAACAAACACGAAGTTATTTACAATTGTACTGTTTCCTACAGCTAGCTTGTATTAATCATAGTATTGTTTAGTTAAAAAAAGTATAGTAAATGTCTGACGCTGTTGTAGGTTAGAATGCTTTAACGATGTTCTAAAGTTATCAATTCAAGGTCTGCTTTGATCATCTGAAACCTTACAACGAAAGTCTTGCATCTAAAAAAACTTGTAACTTTGGGGTTTGTTTTTGGTGATTTGTGTTGGATACTTTTTCAATCTCTTTAGATACGTAGGAATATTATTTAATCCAGTTAGACGTCTTGTGGCTATGGTGGTGAAATAAGGCAGGCAGCCGCGATAGGAGAGGCTTTTACTGAGGAGTCAGCTTCTCATTGGCTAAGTAAGGGCAACTCCTTATGTCCCGCCTCCCAGTCGCCCCCCGAGCTGGAAACATTTAAAAAAAGCAACGCGGCGACGACCACGTAGTTAAGCTAGCTTCAAGTTTTGTGTGTTGTAGTCTTGTTTTTCTTTATGTCTATCTTTTGTCGTTATGTTTTTCCTTTTTGTAACACGTTTTTGATTATTCATTTTACCCAAGTTTTCGCATTTTACTTTAAAGTTTCCCTGTATACAGCAGTCTTAAGTAGTTCGGTATCGCTGAACTAGAAGATTGTTAAAAGACCAACCAGACTCTAAGCTCGACCATTTTTTGTACCATCCAAAGTTTTTGTTGAAGCTCGTGGTGTTTTGTTAGAAAAACGCGCCAACTCCACCATTTATCTGTGTGGCCAAGATAAAATCCTGAGTTGTACGCCTGCGAGACGCCGAGTTTACGCGTGAAGCCCCTCAGCCTAAATCGGGAAATCGGACAGGACGCCATTTTAAGGTCACCAAGTCAACGTGGTGCAAAACCATTGGCAAGAACCCAAAGAGACTAAAGCCTGAAGAAAGCCTGGTCAGAGTATCAGAGTTACGGTGTGCCAGACGGACGCTAAAGCTCCCCAATATCGTGCCTTTGGACGGCTGGGCCAGGGTGGAATGCCCCGAACCACTCGAGTGACCTTCCAGGCGAGTACCATTTATGGCTTTTCTGGGTTCCCTGATGCTCGGGTCTCAATTTGTTAAATCTTTAAACCACGCTTCAACATAGACTTATTCACGCCTAAGTAACTTAACATACTATCCACGCTCAACGTAATTAAGGTTACCAGTAGCATTGCAACGTTAGTAATTATTGCGCGACCGATGTTACATAGAGTCGTCTTGGTTTCCGATTTTATTACTGTAAGGTGTACGCTTGCCATTATTCCCTGTTCTCCATACTGTGATATATACATGTTCATCGTCATTTTATGATTTTAACTCTGTGATACACTCGTTATTACCTTAGATAATCTGTTGGTATTTGCCTTGTTTTGTAGTTAATAAACTTGTTTATGAACCCTTTTGAATTTGCCGCCTGGTGTGAGAGTCATTCATTCAAAGATCGAGAAAACTACTTGGAATTCACTATTCAGAACTAGACTGATCAAGTTTGTTGTTTCTTTTCCTGGTTTCCAGACCGGCCAGTGAATTATTTATATTTATCATTAATCGATTTGGTGGTGCCTCGTATTTCTTAATTAATTAATATATATTTTAATTAATAAAGTTTAATAAAAAATTAATCCAATTAAAATGTAGTCTTAGTTTGCTACATCAGTGACATGCATATATAAATGGTTATATATTGGGGTACGACGAATATCCTCGATCAATTCCTTTGCATGAGATAGATAGTTACGTATGGGTGTGTTTGGACTCATTATGAAGCAGTTCTCATGTGTTTTCTAATTGAGTGTTCCAGGCGAAGATAATCTGTTCCCAACAAAAGTTTAATACTATTATTAAAAAGTATGTCTTTAAAAGGAAGGCTGAAATCCTTGTGTCGTAAATTCCAGGGGTGTCCTCCACCGCTCTTTCCTGTGTGATAAGAATTGCAAGAGCGAGCTATGGGGGAAGAGGTTGTTATTTTCTGCAACAGTTAGAGAGAATTGGGGGAGTCTGTGGTCTGGAACGTTCGAAACTCTTTTTAAGATTAACACATTGACTTAGTTTATGATTGCGAGATGCATAAGGTTATATGGCCGTTAAGCCAGACCTCACATTTTTGTTGGTTTGAGAAAGAGTCTATCGTTGCTGTGGCCATTTGTATTCCAAAGTGTCGTAATGTTTATGACTTGGTGGGGGAAGAGGGTGTATAGAGGGTAGGTAGAGTTGAATGACTGTGATCCAGCTATTAACGCTACACTGTCCACAAAACATTCTTCCAACAGCCTTCTGGCTTGTCCACATGATCTTTAGCAAACTGCAGTCGAGCAGCAATGTTCTTTTTGGTGAGCAGTGGCTTTCTCCTTGCAACCCTGCCATGCACACCATTGTTGTTCAGTGTTCTTCTGATGGTGGACTCATGAACATTAACATTAGCCAATGTGAGAGAGGCCTTCAGTTGCTTAGAAGTTACCTTGGGGTCCTTTGTGACCTTACTAACTATTACATGCCTTGCTCTTGGAGTGATCTTTTTTGGTCGACCACTAACGGGGAGTTTAACAGTGGTCTTGAATTTCCTCCATACCTCCAACAACTCTTTTTCTAAGGTCCTCAGAAATCTCCTTTGTTCGTGCCATGATACACTTCCACAAACATGTGTAGACGTTGATATATTCCTGTTCTTTAAATAAAACAGGGTACCCACTCACACTAATTGTCACCCCATTGATTGATAACACCTGACTCTAATTTCACCTTCAAATTAACTGCTAATCCTAGAGGTTCACATACTTTTGCTATCCACTAATATGTAATATTGGATCATTTTCATGAATAAATAAATGACCAAGTATAATATTTTTGTCTAATTTTGTAGCTGGATTCTCTTTGTGTACTTTTAGGACTTGTGGGAAAATCTGATGATGTTTTAGGTCGTATTTATGCTGAAATATAGAAAATTCTCAAGCATTCACAAACTTTCAAGAACCACTATATGCCTGCTTCATTAGGAGTAGATTTCCTCATTTGTTTACCTTGGGACTCACTAAAGAACTTATTGTAACTCTCTACCTGAGTGTCACTCCTGGTTCTGTTTAAGGGCTTGTTTTCAGGTTCGTGATGGGCTGCATCAGGTGTGGCAGCCTTCCAATTAAAAACTAATCTAAGGGAAATATAAACAAAACCAGAAGATACAATATTTTGTAAGATTTGTTTACATGTTAGTTTGAGTTTTATATCAAACATTTAAATCGTTTAAATCTAGGAATAATGATTGATGAGCAAATGGTAGCACAGGTTTCATGATTGTATTTTCTTAATTCTTGCTAATTTTCTGACTAGTGATTTGTTGTTAGGACCATTAAAAGTTTAATATTTTTAAGTTTTAGGTTTTTTTTCTCTTTTTGCCCAGGAGTGTACATAAAATGCCATGCATTCTTTAAATGGAAAAAGGAGTGTGGCAGATGGTGATGGCATGCTGCAGCTGGGGATGCCATGTGCCAGCATTATCAATCACTCTGGGGTAAATCCGTTCTGTTTTCTGGACTGCAGATGAAGTTTTAACAGATTGACAGGACTGATAATCATCCATGAACTGGTCTCCAGCATCTGCATCTGTGTTTTCCTGAATCACAATCGCAGACAACCATGACCATCTGCCTGAATATGGCCAGCTACGTCACCAAACCTTTACATTTCACATGTTGCCCCATTAATGCATTTACAGACATTCGATGGCTTTGTGATTCAGACTAAGAGACTGGCCCTGTGGTATATATAGCATAATTATATCTATAATAACGAATATGAAAAGCATCATTAACTCTAGGCTTCAGATTTAGCAGATCATTGGCTCTAGGTTCCACATTCAGCAGATCATTGGCATTATGATTTAGATACTCAGGGGATTGGGGCTGAATGTAGGAAATACTAATCTTTATTTAAAAAAATCACTTGCATCCACTGTATGGACAAAACCTCAGTGTGTTTGAGAATCTGAGCCTGACAGAAAACAGATCTGTGATCCTGAATAAATCCATTCTTCATTCACTAAGCAACCATAAAATCCTAAGAGAAACAGGCTTGTCAGCCTAGACTTTTCTTTACTTGTCGACACAGCTCTCATCTCAGATCAGAAAATTGAGCAATTTATTTCATAAGGTAAGGATCAATTTACAGATATTAGAAGAAGGTCAGTCATATTAGAAATTGCAGTTCCCTGTAGCATTTACGATGTTCCAATCTATTTCTTCAGTGATCCGTGAAGAGAATTGAGCTCTCTACCTTGTACTTATATTTGAGAGGTAATTTTTTTAAACAAAAATGAGGAGAGCAAGTTTCTGTCCCTAAGGGTTAAATGGATGAGTTTTAGGGGGTCTGTCAATTTAGTAATTAAGTATTTGTTTTTTGAATATGTTCTTATAGACATTTTCTGTGGGGTGATCTGTGGCTTTCACCAAATTACAATGAAATTCATTACCTGCCAACATTTACACAGGTTTTCAGTTACTTTTTTCAGACTGGCTTTTGTTGCTGTTAACCTGAGGGTCTGATATCTCCGTGAATAGTTCATGTGATGAAATCCATCATTATCCCAGAGTTGAAGCTCTTTTGTATGGAAGAATGACCTAAATTTCTTTAGAGCCCATGTACAGGACTGATCCACAGTTACCGGAAATATTTAGCTGCTTTTATTGCTGCACAAGAGGATCACACTAGGTACTGAAAACAAAGGTTCACATACTTGTCCTACTCTCATATATGTAATATTTAATAATTTTCCCAAATATGTAAATGACCAAGAATATTAGTTTTGTCACATATTGTTGCATTTGTCTTCGACGTTTGGTTATCTTTATCTACTTTTTAGGACTTGTGTGAAAATTTGAAGATGGTTTATGTCATATCTATGCTGAAAGTCAGGAAATTCTAAAGGGCTCACAAACTCTCAAGCAGCACTGTAGGTCTTTGTAAAGCACAGGGCTGATGCAGGAAGTAGTATCTTATTTGCATTACTGATTAATGCAATATAATATGTAAATTAATTAAACTTGGATTAGCTTGAGTAAAGTGTTTGCCAACATATTCACTTTGAATTATGTGGCTTTACGTCTCTTTGCCTTCAGGAGTGGACAGGTTTTCTCTGACTTTCATATAAACCTCTGCAGGATTACTGAATACCGGAGTGGATTAGTTCAAGAAGCAGAGAGACTGCATGGTGATTTTCCTCTTCACACTTCAGGGCTGCACTGTCAACACTGCTGAGCAAAAAAGAATCATGTGTTGTGGAATTACTGGTGAGGCATTGTGTGGACTCAAAGATTTAAAGTACTTTATCAGAGTGCTTTGCAAACAGATCTAGCCTTAATCTATGTGAACATTCACCATGGTACACATTTTCCTGTGATAAGACAGGACTATAAAACTTGATATCATTTTCCTCTCTATGTAGTGGATCATGACTTTAGAAGTATCAGGTGGGAAGGGCAGGTGTGAGTTTATCTGGTATAGAACTTATGTCAGGCTCCCCAGTGAGGGGAACAGATACCTGTCACAAGAGCACTTGCTGGGGTGTGGGAATGGCATGGATGTATGAGATCAACATATATTCAAAGTAGAATATGTGTCTACACCTTAACCATGTAAGTGAATAGTAATTAATTATTCACCCACTCGAGGGCTGCAGCATTCTGACTAGGCTGTCTCACAAACCACATAGTAGCCTACTGTAGTAAACATGTTGCCAAATTTAAAATGCTTTAGTGGGGTATTGGGATAATTGGAACATAGCCCTAGCATCTTCCATGACTAATAACAATATCTTCTTCATTGTCCATGTTAGACTCATAAGTCATACAATGAATACATTCATTTTCTTTCCCTCTGCTTGCTCTGTAAAGTAAATTCTCCATGCATCAAAAAGTACTGATCCCCTTTACTGACAGAGCAAAATGATTTTATGACTTGCCATGTCTTTTATTGTACCACAAAATCATGTTATTCAGTGCGATGTTTCCATCAATTTCTCAGAATATAAGGTTAAGGCTTGTACTGCCTTTTGAAGGTTAATTAATGAAGCATATTGAAATGCATCTGTATGAATAATAAGCATGAGGTTATTTAAATTAATTTAATTTGTCAGGGGTACTACCCCCAATTATTCTGTTAATTGAGTTTGGCAATGTGTGTTAGAGAGAGCAAGCCCACATGTGCCGAGGAACAGTGCAAAGGGGTTATGTGAGATCAAACCTAGGGGAACACATGTACAAAGGGGATTAAAAAAACAATCTCTGCTGTGGATCTCATAATATTATGGTGGTTTATAGCAGCTCATAGAAAGATGTGGCATTTACAGTATTTTTATCATTTTTTTACATTATTTTATATGTGAAATGGTATATATACACCATTACTGAGTCTTCTCAACTCTTAACTCTGTCAAACTGCATGATTTTTTTTAGCTGCAAACCCATTGTGGCTGTCATAAGGGATTCCTCTTTACCTCCTGGTTTTCCTACTTTTAAAGGCAAAGTTCTGGTTGTTGAGAGATACAGAGTAGTGAGGAATCAGAATAAAAATTCTTGGCTGAAACTGAAATTTAGGACACAAAGAAAATAAAAATCACTAGACAATGAGAAGACTGCAAGTGTTTATCTACAGTGGTACCTCGGTTCTCATCGTTAATTTGAACTCTAAACGACGAGTACCGAGCATATTTTTCCCCTAAGCAATAGTGTAAATTTAATTCTGTTGAATTCTGAAAATCTGTTTCAGACCCCCAGAATATCCACACTGTATAAGGCATTTTTTTGTTTTGCCACTTAAATCTTTAGTGGGCAATAAAGAAGCCTTATGTCTGTGTAGATTCTCAGTCATCCTATTAGGAGCCACATTAACCCGTGCTATTGTTTTTTTTTCTTTTGGCAGTCCCTGTGCTTGGGTCCTAAAACCCCTTTTTATTTTATACGGTTTGTCCATGTTTTGGTGAACCATAACAGAAGGGTGTGACCAGTATGGACTCAACAGGACCCTCAGCACTATACCCCCAGCTCCCGTCCTCAACCATCATGGTGTCGCCATACAAGAAGTTTCACCCCTGCACTTATTTTTCGCTCCACCTTACCCCGGTGGAACGCAATTACCCGATGCCATGTCTAGGCATTGGGACCCCCCGGAGGATGAGACCTCTCCTGAGCCCATCCCATAGTTGCGGCCCTCACCCCATACACCCTAATCACCCCCCCCCTCGGGTTGGAAATTTGTTCACACCTGTGTCCATCCCTGGGTCATGGAGTGGGGGCATTCTGCTCCTTTCACGGTGTATCCCAGAGGGACCTGGACCTATGAGTTCCTCCAGCGATGGTTTTGGTGGACAGGTATGGAGGGGGATGTCAAGCATTTTGTTGTGGCCTGTCAGGTCTGTGTCTGCAATAAAACCCCCAGGGAGTGGCCACTCAAGTTTTTGGCACTGCCGAAACTGTCCTCAGCCAGAAAAACAGTGGATCTTATACTCTATCATGTTGACCGTGACCCCCAGTTTGCCAGTCAATTCTGGATGGCCTTCTACTGCCTCGTGGGGGCCACAGCTACTGTCATCAGGCTTCCATCTGGAGTCCAATGCCCAGACCAAGCGGGTCAACCAGGATCTGGCCTGCATGCTCTGGTCCCTGACAACAGAAAATCCAGCAACCTGGACAGAACATCTGCTATGGGCTGAATTTGCTCTCAACACCCTGTGAGTCTCAACCCTAGGGATGTCCTCATATGAGTGCCAGTTTGGCTACCCGCCTCCCCTCTTCCCAGACCAGGAGGAAGAGGTGGGGATTTCATCTGCCAAACAGCTCGTTTGGCGGTGCCATCAAGATTGGCGCAACGCCAGATCGTCCCTCAGGCAGAATACAGAGACCATGTGGCACCAGACTGACCGCAAGCACAGACCAGCCCCCTCCTACCAAATCGGGTTGTGGGTCTGGCTGTCTACCAGGGACCTACCCCTTAGAGGGGACTCCGGCAAGCTGGCTCCCAAATATGTTGAGCTGTTCAAAGTAGTCTGGCGCATTAACCCAGTGACCTACTAGTTGGATTTGCCTCCAGCCATGAAAGCCCACCCCTCCTTTCACATGTCCCACCTCAAACCATTCCTTTGCCGAACTAATACCCTGGCCAGTCAACCACCGGCCCCATGTGTTATCCAGGGGTCCCTGGCTTACACCATGTGCCAGCTACTGGCTTCTCAACAGTTTCAATGTAGTATGCAGTATTTAGTGGACTGGGATGGGTATGGTCCCGAGGTGAGGTCGTGGGTTCCAGAGCACCATATCCTCGAACTGGAACTCATTCAGGAGTTCTGGAGAAACCGTGCCGCAGGTCTGGGGACGTAGGGCTTGGAGGCCCAAGGTAAACCAGTTAGAGCTTAGGGGACTAGTGCAGTTCCAGGGACCGCTCGCTTCACCTCTCACATCCCCCTCCGCCCTCAGCAGTTTCGGCTCAATTGGAGCAACGATTTGAACTCCCTGCTCTGCTTCGCAGCCTCTGCCACCCTTGTTGGGCTTATTGGCAGCTTTACTGAGCAGGAGATCACTTATTGTTGCTTGTGTAATCTTTTATTTTAGCATTTATTCAGCTCTGTCTCCTGTTTCTGTGTTGTTTACACTGTGCATGCACCATTCCTCTGTGGAACTCACTCTCACTGGGTGACGTCAGCTCACCTGCTCACAGCTCCATGCGAGCCTACACCTTTTGGGTTTCTATTTCCACGATAGAAGAGTTTTCCGCTTTCATCCCCCACTCACCACAGCTTGCTTAATGCTGTAAGTGGCTTTACATTTCTCCCCATTACCACGCACCCACTGCACGCTCTGTTTCTGTTCCTTACTAATTCTGTTTTATCTTATTGTTTTTTATTTCTTTTGGCAGTTTCTGCACTTTGGTACATAAACCCATTTTTATTTTATACAGTTCATCTGTTTTTTGGCGAACCGTAACACATCCAGGTCATGGTAGACTAGAGTATTGAATTGAAGGCAACTGGACTTCTTCTTGATTGTTGAAGACATTTCACCTCTCATCTGAAAGGCTTCTTCAGTTCTAGAAATTCATGGTCCCATGTCTTATGTTACCAGAAGCAGTGTCGACATTTTATCATATATATTTTTATAAGTATTTTCACTTTATGTTCTCTATTTGATATTTGACTTGAAATACAGCATACACTGATGACCAGAAGTACACAATAACCTTTATGTCCTTATGTACTTAATGACCTACTTCAGATTTTAAAATCTTGTAAATCTGTGTCTGGAACTAACACACATCTAAACCCTTAAACAGACAGGCACATTCATTCACACACATACAGTAAATATCACAAACATGATGTGAAAAAGAAACAGTTGAACTAGAACTAGCAACCTAGAAAGAGAAATAGGTGCTGCAGGCAGCAGTTTTGAAAACTTTTGCTATCACCCCCTTAGTCCTGTAATCTAATAAGTTTGAGCTATTTTTTTCATCATTTTTATTTCTTGTTTGGTCTAATGACTCTCCTCTAACCAATATTGCTGCAGCAATTTTTGTGTTGTAACATTTCTCTGTAATGCTTACCATCTTTCTTCTTTGACGCACTGGTAAAGTCTCTGAAATTAAAGCACACCCGGGATGCTTTCTATCTCCTCCAGCTTTCAATCTTCCCTTATTAATGGTTCAAGTAAGGTCTTCATTTTTAGTTCATGACATTTCGACCACCAGCCAAATCAAGTAGAAACACAATGTGAGTTGAACTGTCAGTCTGTCTCAATCACCATGCTCACTCTTCCATCATTCATAACTCTCTTTTCCTCTCCGCTGCATAGTCTTGACAAGTAACACAAGCATCAAGTGCAGCTCCTGCCTGCTTAGAATAAAAGCCTGAGGTCGCACCTCCCCTTTGCAGATAGAAATTTAAACTCTAAAATATATAGTGCTTCTAAAAAAGAACAGCATTCATCAGAAGGTAGGTATGTTACGGTTCCCCTTGTCAAAGTTGTCAGAAACATCCTTGGCCACAGGCAATCAAAATGTTCCTCCAAATAGGTTAATTAAGTACCCAACCCCCAACTTCACAATTAATATGGCATAAAAGGTCAGGCTACAGATTCACAATACTAGGCAATAGCTAGCTTAATTTACTGCTTGTAATTATTTCCTTCTATAAAATAAATTGAAATGTAGATGTTGGAGTTCAGTCTTGACCCAAGCGTAAATTCATAATGAAGAATACCATATTTGGCACTGAGATGGCAGGAGACGAATGCCAGACAAAAATGGCACTGATTAATCTGAATGCAATCCCTATTTATACCTTTACACCCTGCAGTGCAGAAAACCCTATCAACACCTACACAAGCACTCACTCTAACACAGAGAACAAAAATCATCTGCTAATTAACAGTTCATATTTTACAGTGTATGAACATCCTGTGTCTAAGAAGAAGATAAAACACAGACAGACGAGAAATGGAAAATGCCAATCTCTGGGCTAAGAGCCGTTTCAATAAAAGCCACCCTACCCTAAAACAAGACATTTAGTTTGAGTTTGCTCTTTTCAGAAAGACATGCAAGCCATTCCCAGAACAATATTTTCAAGAAGAATATGCAAAACTAAAATGAGTAACATAATACTAACTTAAAAAAAATGAAAACAATTACATATGTTTCTACTCTCCTCGTGATTGAACAAAGATCAGGGAGTAAATAAATAACTATTTATTTATATAGCACTTTTCTAGAACAAGTCTCAAGGTACGTTACAAAATGCATACAAATACTACACAATACATATAGTAACGATTATTATATGTTAATGCAAAACATATTTTTGCAAAAGGATATGCCTGAGGATATTCCTGCAATCCTGGTCTGTCCCCAGTAGAGAATGTGTGTGGAGAATTTTGTAACACAAAATGCAACAATGACTATTACATACTGGTGCCCACATAACTCAAATTATATGAAATATGTTGCAAGCCTGAAATGCAGGGATTAATGTTCAGTACTGTGGAAAAGCATGTACACTGATGTGGAAAATGCTGCAAAGTAGAAATACTTTCAAAAATAGAAGTGGCAATAGTTTAATTTTGTCAGTTAACAAAATGCAAAGTGAATAAACAAAAGAGAAATCTAAATCAAATCAGTACTTGGTGTGACCACTCCTTGTGTTTGGGGTTGTTGTCCTGCAGAATAAATGTGAAGCCACATATAATGAATAAGTTTCTGTCTGTATTTTTCAGCATTGTTGCCATTATTCCTGCTTCCTATGTTTTTTGTGCATAGTTGAGTCACTCAACCTTGTTCCCATGTCAAAGGTATGGCTTTTTGGCAACAATTCTTTCATGAAGGCTTTTAGCCAGACTTCTACAGACAGTCGATAGGTGTACCCTGGCCTCACTGGTTTCTGCAGGTTTTTAATTAATGGCAGTGCTGGACATCTTCCAGTTTCAAAGGGAAGTAAGCATGATGTGTCTTTCATCTGCTGCACTACGTTTCCTTGGCTGACCACTGCGTCTACAGTCCTCAGTGTACCTCAGTCTTCTTCGAAATCTTTGCCTAGGAGAGACCTTGCTGATGCAGTATAATTACCTTGTGTCTTGTTGCTGTGCTCAGTCATGCCTTGGTGCATGACGTTTGACATTATACGGTCTTCCATAACCTCACTTAGGCTAAGTAAGCAGAGTTTGGATGTTCCCCAGCAATTTGTGAATTTATTACATACAGTAGGGCAAAGAAGGATTTAGTCAGCCACTGATTGAGCAAGTTCTCCCACTTAGAAAGATGAGAAGGGTCTGTAATTTTCATCATATGTACACTTCAACTATGAGAGACAAATTGAGAAAAAAAATCCAGGAAATCACATTGTAGGATTTTTAAAGATTTAATTATAAATTATGGTGGGATATAACTGTTTGGTCAGTAACAAAAGTTCAATTCAATACTTTGTAACATAACCTTTGTTGGCAAATGACAGAGCTCAAACGTTTCCTGTAAGTCTTCACCAAGTTTGCACACACTGTAGCTGGTATTTTGGCCCATTCCTCCATGCAGATCTCCTCTAGAGCAGTGATGTTTTGGGGCTGTCACTAAGCAACACGGACTTTCAACTCCCTCCACAAATTTCTATGGGGTTGAGGTCTGGAGACTGGCTAGGCCACTCCAGGACCTTGAAATGCTTTTTATGGAGCCACTCCTTTGTTGCCCGAGCAGTACGTTTGGGATCATTGTCATGGTGCAACTCAGTATTCTTCTTCCTCCAAACATAACAAGTTGAATTTTTACCAAAAAGTTCTATTTTGGTTTCATCTGACCACATGATATTCTCCCAGTCCTCTTCTGGATCATTCATATGCTCTCTGGAAAACTTCCGACAGGTCTGGACATGTACTGGCTTAAGCAGGGGGGCACGCCTGGCACTGCAGGATCTGAGTCCCTCTCGGCGTAGTGTGTTACTGATGGTGACTTTTGTTACTTTAGTCCCAGCTCTCTGCAGGTCATTCATCAGGTCCCTCTGTGTAGTTCTGGGATTTTTGCTCACCATTCTCATGATCATTTTGACCCCACGGGATGAGATCTTGCATAGGGCCACAAATCGAGGGAGAATATCAATGGTCTTGTAAGTCTTCCATTTTCTTACAATTGCTCCCACAGTTGATTTATTCACACCAACCTGCTTGCCTATTGTAAATTAACTCTTTCCAGCCTGGTGCAGGTCTACACTTTTCTTCCTGGTGTCTTTCAACAGCTCTTTGATCTTGGCCATGGTTGAGTTTGGAGTCTGACTGTTTGAGGCTGTGGACAGGTGTCTTTTATACAGATAACGAGGTCAAACAGGTGCCACTAATACATGTAATGAGTGGAGGACAGAAGAGCTTCTTAAAGAAGAAGTTACAGGTCTGTGACAGCCAGAAATCTTGCTTGTTTGTGGGTGACCAAATACTTATTTTCCACCATGATTTACAATTAAATTCTTTAAAAATCCTACAATGTGATTTCCTGGATTTTTTTTACATACTTGAAGTGTACCTATGAAGAATTCACAGTCCTCTCTCATATTTCTATGTAGGAGAACTTGCACAATCAGTGGCTGTCTAAATACCTTTTTGCCCCACTGTAGGTTTCTGGTTATATGTTGGACACAAATGCTGAGTCATAATAATAGTCCAATGTGCTGGGTCAAAAATACCCTTTGCTTTGTTTATCCAATACTGACACAGCGATGGCTTTTGAAAATGATCCATTGCCGGTCAGTTTCTACCCAGCTTTTTAGTGCATATTGTTTTTCTTTTTTTATAAAAAAAAAATATGTTTTATTATTAAAAATATGTTTTATTATTTATTACATTTCTATTAGTTTGGGGGCACATTTTACTATGTTTCTTTTCATTTGTTTGTTTGTTTTTTGTTTTGTTTTAATTAGAATTTTTTTTTTCAGTACCTCAGAATAGCCCTGCTCTGTTAGCACTTAGACAACTGGCCATAATTTCCCAAAAACTAAAAGTATAAGCATATATTATGCATATTGAAATATATCTAAAACTTCCATTAAAATCACCACTTTAATCAGAATTGCTTATTATTTAGTCCTCTCAAGTCCAATTAATTGGTGCAGAGACTCTTTTAAACCCTCCATTTGTAGATTCAGGAATGTCTTTGATGGACTTGAATTTGTGCAAGAAGATTTATGGCTAGTAGCACTGGTCAACAAACCTTTTCAATGAGAGATGTCATCTGCCTTTTTATCATGGACATATGCATGGAATGAGACTGAAATGGTCAGAAAATCTCTTGAGTTGTGTGATAAACAGTAATTCTCTCTGTAATTTTCTTAGGGAAGGACAGATAATTTCACTATCATGGCCAATCCAGATGAAAATAAAATCATGGAGTAGCACCTGTAAAAGAGGAAATAACCCCAGGACCCCATTGTAATGTGTTAATCTTGTCCGAAATAGACATTGGAAAGTATAGCCTCTGTGTATTTTTCAGACAACATGCAAGATCTACTCTAAACTGGGTGCTATTTATCAACTACAATCCAGAATATAACACAGATCTCTGTAAGAGAGAGAGAGAGAGAGAGAGAGAGAGAGAGAGAGAGAGAGAGAGAGAGTGTGTGTGTGTGTGTGTGTGTGTGTGTGTGTGTGTGTGTGTCTGTATTGCAGCATGAACTGTTTTATAACATGAAGGAAATAGCACGTCCCACAAAACAGGGTCTGATGATAAAAAAAGGGCAGATCTATTTTTATCTCTCTTGTATATATCAAAAACAGCATTGTGTTTAATAAGAACTCTGGGGACAAAACCCACAGATTGTGTTAGTCAGAGCGACAAGTATCTACAATAACTTTCACCTTATAAACCCCAGAGAAGGCACATCAAGAGAGTCACATTCATCTGTATCCAGATGATTAGTGTGCACTTGATTAGCCACTTCAAAATTCTGAGAAACTTGTAATTAGTGCAGTTTTAACTGACTTTATTTAACCTCAGCTTGAACAACTCAAAAACCCGAAAGCTTTAAATGACACTGGAGTAAAGAAAAGATAAATATATAATCACTAAACTACACAAGGGAAGCACAGTGGCACAAGTGGCTAGTGCAGCGGTGGGCAAACTTTTTGACTCGGGGGCCACAATAGGTTCTAAAATTTAACAGAGCAAGGCCAGGAGCAAAAGAATACAGTGTTTGCGTGAAGTAATATAAATGACATGTAAAAGCCATTGCATAAAAATATTTTGGCCTTTAATAGGTAGTAAAGCATGAATTTGCAAGGCTTTTTGCACAAATTATTTTCAAAATGCATTTTTTCACAACACAGTAGAGAAACTTACATCAATTTTCAGTTGGAACAGTGTTGTTGGTCTCCCTTTTTTGCCAGTGCATCGAAGTCTGGAGTAAGTTTTGTTGTGGCAATTCTCAGTATAGATCTGAGGTGTTGGTCCGTTAACTTGGATCTGTGGCGGGATTTGTTGACGTTCATGACGCTGAATGTCTGCTCACACACGTAGGTGGAGCCAAACAACGGAGTTAGCATGCTTCGTAGCAAAGTGACGGCTGATGTTGTATTTTTTGAAAACCACAACCGTTTCTTGGCATATCAGACATACAGCAGTTGATCGGGACTTCAGTGAAAAAATATTTTGTTGTCCACTCTTTATTAAACACTCGGCACTCACTGTCCACTTTTCTTTTCTTTGGTCCGCTCATTTTTATGGAAGGGTTCAAATAGAAAAGTGTAACCAAGAGAGTAGATACACCCAACAAAGGACAATGTATATTGAGTATGCCATCTATCGAGAAAACGCAGGAATTGCAGGGAAAATACTAAATTAATGAGGTTTATTAATATTACACTCACTCATTTAATATAACGATAGAATTTAGACAAGTTCGGCGGGCCGGATTAAAAAGCCCAACGGGCCGTATATGGCCCGCAGGCCGTAGTTTGCCCATGCCTGGGCTAGTGTTCTCCCTTCACAACTCCAAAGATCTGCTTTTGTCATGGACTACGCATGTGTGAAGTTTGCATATTCTGCCTGTCTGTGTGGGTTTTATCTAGGTTATGTTATCAAGGACCACCATTCAGCAATAGCTTACATAACCAAATGGGCAAGAGATTATTTTGCCAAGTCTTTGTCAAGCATAACAATATGGAGTTACATTCACAAGTGCCACTTAACACTTGAAACACTTTTTATGCTAATCATGTCCGAACCAAAGATAAAAAAGACCATCTAGACTGTTATCAGCCTAAAAACCAGGCTCTGTCATGGTGTTGGGTTGTGTTAGTGTCAGTGTAGTAAGTAATTTATACTTATGTGATGGCAGCATTATTGCAACTTTGTTGCCAGCCAGAAATGAAATTAAGTTGTCCATATACCTGTGGTTCAGACTACCTGCAATGAAATAAATGTACATGTCAGAAACAATGCATGTTTTTTGGTTGTTTGTTTGTGTGATGAGGAAGAAACCTTGAAAGGACAAAGACTCAAAAAGGAACCCAACCTGCTTGTGCAGCCAAGATGTTATATGTAAAAATTAAACTAAGCTACCTAAATAATCAAGTTAGAATAATTGTTTAGATGGATACACGGAGGCCAATTAACAATCAAATAAAGAACATACAGTTAAATACTTAAAATATAATAAAATGTCAACACCAGGACATGACATCATCTGTTTGAAACCACATCATTATTTAGCTTTTAATCTCATTACTAGCCCTAATTGCCCCTGTCCCAACTTTTTTGGAATGTTTTGCAGGACTGAAATGCATGGAGTGATGTATTGGAATCATACTGTCTGCAATGATAAAACAGTAAAAACAATGTAAACTGTGTTACTATTTGTTCACACAAACAAGGCTCAACCAGTGCCTGTTTGTGATCCAAGCCATAGCTGTCTTATTCATTTACATTTACAGCATTTAGCAGACGCCCTTATCCAGAGCGACTTACAATTGATACAGTCTTACAATCCAATTGTGGGTTAAGAGTCTTGCTCAAGGACCCAACTGTGGCAGCTTGGCAGAGGTGGGATTTGAACCCTGGCCCTTCTGGTCCAGAGTCCAGTACTTTAACCGCTAGGCTACCACAGTCCAAATCGTTATTCACATGTTTCCCTATGAGATATTTCATACAGGTATTTCTGGAACATTCCACAACCTTGCCAACTTTACTGTAAGGTGTGGCAAGCATCAAACACAGACTTAATACTTAATTACAAACATTAAAATGAATAATGATGTGTTCTCCCTCCTAGTGTCTGTGTGTGTGTGTGTGTATGTGTGTGTGTGTGTGTATGTGTGTGTGTGTGTGTGTGTGTGTGTGTGTGTGTATCTACCCTAACAAACTAATCTGCTTTGAAATGTCAAGTAAACTTCTTGAGTAGACTTTCAGGCTTTGTTTTTAAGTTTTAGTGTGCTTGTTCCATTTATGAAATTTGGTACATGGTACATATCAACTGGCATGCCCATCACCTGTAACTAATCTAAATAAACCAACCATTAGAAAGTATAGTATCTATAATGTCTTAGAACTGTTTCATGTATTACTCCTTTTTGAAAGTGCATTTCAAAATGAGACACTTAACATTTAGTGTTTTGTCTTGGCAGTGTATTGTAATGTAAATCTACTAATTTACTAGTGTGTGTGTGTGTTGTGTATGTAAAGTCATGTACATTTCCACTGTGCATTCTGTGTGTTGTGTATTGTAGAGATAAAGCATGACAGCTAAGGCCTCACTATTTCATAAATCCTTGACATGATCACATACTGGAGCGTGAGAATAAGTGAGGTAAAAGTGTGTGCATGTGGGTTTTTTCTTTAATAAACAGTAACAATGGGCATACACCAATTAAAAATCTGTCAGCCAGGTGAAGTGTTCCTTACACAAAGATTAATGAAAATCACTATCCTGTGTGTGTGCGCGGGTGTGTCAGTACGATTACAGACTGCATAACAGCCAGAAAAAGGCTGTGGGCTTCACCTGCACTGCACTTCACCAAGACATTGATGGATCAGCGTTATTGAAAAAGCCATAACAAATAGAAAAGACTGAAGATTAAAATGACCACAAAAAGCTGGAATGAAATAAGCACCAATTAACTAGTAAATATGTTTAGCCATAAAAACAGTGAACAAATATGTTGATCATTTGTTGATCATCATTTTTGGTTCAACAATGAAATATGTTTTATGCTTTTGCAGTGTTGGTGTAAGAAATGTCCATGTCCTCAGTGATCTTGAAACATTTATCATTTAATATATCTAATAGTGAAATATTTTGACGAAAACAACATTCCAGATAACAGGCTATCTTTCACTGCCGGGAATAACTCCTAATATACTCCTCGGATTGTGTTAGTCTTCCAGGTTTGTGCAATTGATGCCCAGTGTGCAACTGGTATTATCAGGTATTATCAGTCCTGAATTTATTTTAATGAACCAAAAATTATGTGTCCAATACATTTGTTTAGAGGATCAAATTATTTCAGTACTTCAATTTTCAGTAGTAAACAAATTCAAGTGCCGTTTTCAATATGATTCCAAATTATTCAAAATCATAGATTTAAAAATAAATAAATAAAATTGTAGCCTGACTCTATTTGGCATCAACAGGACTGAAAGGGTTAACCACACATTTAGGACAATCACAAATTACAGTGATATGGCAAGTGTTTTGACACTATAGAAGTTTAACCACACGTGGGATTCTGGACATTGGCATTTTTTAGATCGTAGTTTATTGTGTGCGCGAAAGATCAATACACTATTATAGTCGAGGTTGCAGTCTGGCTGAGTACAGGGTATTAAACAGAATATTTATGAGAGAAGACAGAGAGAAGGAAAGGGGAGTGGAGATAAGATAATGTGTCCTTGGTCTCGGAACACAAACACACCTGTAATTTTAAGCAGAATCAAACCTGGGACAAACTGAAAGGAGACAACTACAAGGATGATACAACGAATCTCATTAATGCTTGTATTTTTGAAAAACATACATTTAGAATTATTGTGTATGTGAGTGTGTACATGCGCACACATGTGCCTACAACTGGGACTGTGGTGGTGCAGTGGATTGGGTATTGAAAGTCAACTATTCAATTCCCAGCACTGTCAATCTGCCACAGTTGGGCCTCGAGCAAGCAGGGGCATAGCTAGAACTTTTGCAGTAGGGTGGCCAGATTAGACCCATTGATTTTAATGATGTGGCATAGATCAATCAACCATTTCGTACCCACTTTATCTAATTCAGTGCTGTGGGGGAGCTGGGCTTAACAGGCAGCAGAAGTGGCAAGAAATCAAGGAATCAGCCTTAGAGAGCCTGAGGCTCGCACACTCACTCTGGGACAGTTTACACCAATTACATGTCATTTAATTTGGGAGGAAAATGGATAACCCAGAGAAAATCCACATAGACATGGGGAGAACATACAAACTCCACACAGACAGAGTCTGTGCTGGGATAAAATCAGGGATCTCTGGAGCTGTGATGTGACAGCATTAACCACATGTGACACTAGGGGATGTTAAAGATATCTGTTAGAATAACAGATATCTTATTCACTTTTATTCATTGAGTGTTTAATCCTGTTGACTGGTTTCACCCAGAAGAGGATGAAGAGGTTTCTCTAAAAATGTCTTCCTTTTTGGTCTCGGGTTTTTTTTTCTTTACATTGTCACCTCCTGACTTGCTCATTATGGATCTAGACTGGGATGTTTTGTAATGCTGTTTTGAGACTATGTCCATCCTTTTGTTAGGGTTGGGCAGTATGACCAAAATCCTATCACTGTATGTGTAAATGTAAATAATGGTAACAATATACAATAAAGATTACTTTTTCCACGACCAGCTCCACTATTTTGATTGGGGGGCTGCAAACTTTAAAGATTATGTTTTTCTGTGTTTGTCAGTGTTGAAATGTGTAAAAACCAAACCATGTCCGCAAAACAGAAGAAGTCGCTGACCTGTTAATTACATGTTCCACATCTTCAAAGTCCTATGGTCTGAAATGCCCATCTCCTCCACTAGACTTCCTTGGGCTTTTGCATATAAACACAGTAAAACCCCCTTTCCCACTACTTAAGGTAAGCAGCACTGTTTAGGTCTGTTTAAAGTGGAAATGATCTAGAACTGCTGCAGCTAGCTCTACTGGTATATCTCTGGCCAAATCTCTATCAGTATACATTATTCCTAAGCCCTTGCTTCTCTTCTTTCTTTAGTGAAGTTCTTCTAGTTCTGGCAATTCTCCAAACATAAACTCATCCAAACACAAACTCTTATTTTCTCAAGCTATTAGGGCCTTACTGCAGGGATACCAGGGCTTCAATGTTATATGGTTATTAAATGTTGAATGTTGTGGGCTTTGTAGAAAACACCTCGGGCTTAACATTTCCATGGTCCCACTTGCAAATATTCTTCCAATTTAACCTGCAATGATGCAAAGCCATGCAAAGTCATGACACAGCAACCAAAACTAATATAAGTCTATTTGTCTACTTTTTCCTGATCAAACACTCTCGTCCTCTTTCATCATCCTTCTTAGTGTAGGTTTGTTCCCTCAGCAGCTGGTCCTTATGTCATCCCCACTTCTTCAAGCAGCACTTTTACTAAGAATGCAGATGAGCTTTGCAGTGTTTGGTTTAATGTAAACTGTAACCTCTCATTACCTTTCTGTCCGTATTAGTTTGGTCACACAAATTTACGATGAAAGAAATGGCATCTATAGAGAATTTCTTTTTCAGTACATACCAATTCAGCCTTTATGATATGTTAGACTGATGTTATGCCCACACACAAACACACACACACACACACACACACACACACACACACACACACACACACACACACACACACATATGTATGCACACATGCACGCAAATAAAATTAATTTCCATAAGCAATCTGTCTATATAGCATATGAGTGCCAGTGATTCTCCCCTGTCCTAGCTCAAGTAAAACTCATCCTGAATGCTAACAGCAACCCTGCGTGTGCAAAATAAGTCCACCACAAAATGAGCAGAAAGCAGGCTAAATATTCAAAACGATGGCTATAGTAGAAACAGATTGTAGAACATTATCATTCTTTTCCACTAACATATGGATCATAAAGGTTGGATGATTCAATTACCAACCAATAAGTTAATCAATCTCACAAATAAACTCAATATAATTACTAAAAAATCTCAAAGTGTCCTAAAAACAAGAATCAATATCAACTAAAATATGCATCCTCTGATTTATTAATGCACTGCAACTCACCACACTTTATTGGCATTTTATCTCCCAGTGATTAATGATTTATCATCGACTAGAGGAATGAAGCTCAGGAGCATACAATGAATGCTGCAGATATAAATAATTCATGTGCATACCCACCACACATATGCATGCACTCCGTAAAAATTACTAATGTTCTGAGCCAGTATGATTCCAGCACACCCTGATATGCTTCATGTTACTCAAACCTTTAATTTTCATATTGTTCCAGAGCTGAACTGTAAGCTTTAATGGATGTTTGTAAGTTTCAGTGGTGTTAATGCTGATTTCACATTTATGCAAAACACTAAATTCATTTTGCAATGTTCCATTTATCTATTTAGTGAGCTCAGCACGATAGTCTCAATCTTTTTATGGCCCTGCTGTGACATTTACATATGAAAGTAAGAAATATCTGGACCTTCTGAGCATGGCTTTTACTGGCAGACTCCAAGGGTTTGACTTTTCAACTTATACATATGCAATACATTTGTGTCAATAACGGATTTTGAAACCATAAAAACTGTCAAACGTATAAGCATACAATATATGTGTTAGCACTGTTACATTGCGAAAAATATACTGTCACTAGGAATCGTTCATGGTTTTGTACTTCAGATTTCAGATTTTGTATTTCTAATAGGTTTTAAAGATGCTGAAACAAGGTAGGATTTTTAACATAAGAAATAATACAGTGGTGCTTGAAAGTTTGTGAACCCTTTAGAATTTTCTCTATTTCTTCATAAATATGAGCTAAACATCATCAGATTTTCACACAAGTCCTAAAAGTAGAAAAGAAAAGGTACAGGTCTGTGAGAGCCAGAAATCTTGCTTGTTTGTGGGTGACCAAATACTTATTCTCCACCATGATTTACAATTAAATTCTTTAAAACATCCTAAAATGTGATTTCCTGATTTTTTTTTCTCATTTTGTCTCTCATAGTTGAAGTGTACCTATGATGAAAATTACAGACCTCTCTCATCTTTCTATGTAGGAGAACTTGAACAAGCAGTGGCTGACTAAATACTTTTTGGCCCACTGTATGTTCTGCTTCTTATAAACGTAAAATATGAAAAAACATAAAGCAATCTAACAATATTGAGGGCAAAGTGAAAGGACATACAGTTGAGTAGTCTTGTTTGACTGCGAGACCTAGAAGTTCAGGGGACACTTAACAGCAAACCTCAGAGATTTACTGCATAATAGCTGCATGGAACTTATGCAGAACCAGCTGTGTTTGTTCCTTTATAAACAATTTATAAACAACTGTTTTTAATGAGTAATTTAAATGCAAAATTTCAAAATACTGTTATGTATATATTCAAGTAGCCATATTTACAGACAGAACAAACCAGGTCTCTATTTGAAGTAAATATATTGAAGACTGTTTTTGTGGCCATAATAAATACTTTGTTATATGTTAACCCATCAAAGTGAGAAAAACTCTCCTTTAAAGCATTTATGGGAGGGATATTTACTTCCATCCAAAATACATTTTAGTACTGTAATATCACATTGCCATTCTATTACCTAATCAGGAGCGGGCTTGGGGAGGAAATAGTTTCATTTACTATATAGTTTTATTTAGAATAGAACATTATTATATAAAATAACTTGGACAGTGATAAGTAATACAAATTAATACATCACTGACCGCATGTGACTGGTTCCTACAACTGTGCCATCACTTTGACTGTGAAATAACTTAGAAAAGCCAGCCAGATTGGTATGTCCACTCTGCGGGAGAGGACCCTTGTGGAATTTTCCATAGGCTGATGCTTAGTCATCAAACAACCTTATAAAATATCTAATTTTCTCACTTTATTACAAATACCCAATTTACTCACTTTTATTACAGCCATATGGCCACCAGTGTTGTAATGATGTCTCACATCCTTAAATGGGCAGCTCTCAGGTCAAAGTCCAGAAGTTCCTAAACATTACATAAATGGAATTCAAGTGAAATTATAAATGAGGTCATGTTTGGAGTGGGGGGTCACTGCCACACCTAAGGATATTATAAGTACTATGGATTTTACCCAAGGGGCATGGTGCTAACATAAGTTATTTGCAAAATATGCAGAGACTAAAAGGGTTGTATTTGGACTATTAAAATTTGAAGGAAACTCAGGTAACATATCTCGACTGGTATAAACCTCCGACAAGGTGACTATGATTATGAAAATCATCAAGATACAAGAAGTAGAACTGGTGCACTGTTGGGTGTAGGGTGCCTTTTTGTGCCAGCGAAAGGCAAAGATGTGTTTGTGCAATTTTCAATGAAGTTTTATTCACATATACTGATCTGTAATTTTAAGTGGCAGTTAAATTGTGTATGCTGCGTTTGCGCAAACTGGTACACATGTAGAGTCTAAAAAGCAAATGGTGTGAGAGAACAACAAACAGAACAGAACGTGGTACATAATGAATATTCAAATGAAAAACTGTTAGGGATGGGCCATAAGACATTTAGACAAACACTGTATGATGGAAGAAACACGTACACAGCAAAGCATCTTTACTGCTGTATAGTGAGCTGTGCTGTAAACTGGAACAAACTGCTGGTTATCTCAGACTGACTAAACCGCTGTACACAGAGTTTGTAAGAGATATGAGGAAATATAGCAAAAAAGCAAGATTTGCATTTCCTTATCACAGTGCTGATCTCAAGCAATTCACAGGCAGAGCCTATCACTAAAGAGCGTACAACTTTTACAGTGGATTTAAAAAATCTACACATCCCTGTTAAAATTCCAGGTTTATGTGATGTAAAAATCTTATCATAATTAATCATGACCTATAATCTGTGCAATGCAATTGGAAAACAAACTGAAATAGTTTAGAGAGAAATAAAATAAGTGGTTGCATAAGTGTGCACACTCTTTTAAAACTGGAGATGGGGTTGTGATCAGAATTAACCAATTGCATTCAAATTAAGTAGTAGTCAGTACACAAGTGACTCCATATAAAGTTCAGCTGTTCTAGTCAAGTCAAGTCAAGTCAGATTTATTTATATAGCGCTTTTTACAATGGAGCATTGTCTCAAAGCAACTTTACAAGTTTAGATTATCTCCTAATAACTACGTCCAATCTCAAATTGAGCAAGCCTAGGGCGACAGTGGCAAGGAAAAACTTCCCTAGTTCTAGGAAGAAACCCTTGGGAGGACCAAGACTCAAAAAGGGGACCCCAACCTCCTTGGGCGCGTAGATGATAAATCTAAGAGCGCGAACTAAAGTCATGGAGTTCAAAGTTTGAAAGAATGTGAAGTATGCACATCGACATTAAGTGGCCCAGGTATGATGATAAATCTAAGAGCGAAAACTACAGTCATGGAGTCAAAGTTCGAATAAAATGTGAAGTATTCACATCGACATTAAGTGGCCCGGGGTTATGATGATAAATCGAAGAGCGAAAACTAAAGTCATGGAGTCATGGTCGAATAAAATGTGAATTATGCACAGTGGAGCTCCATCAGATGAACATCATGTGTGGGGCCGGAACTGCCGGAACACAGCTCGGAGAGAAAACAGAAAATGTAATTAGTTATTGATTTAAGAGCACAGTGTTTATTAACAATCACTTATGCCATGTCCAATCACTGATGCCAAGTGTAGCATGAGACCCCGGCAGCATTAGCTATAGCAGCATAGCTAGAAAGCTAGAAAGAGGAGAAACTGGTAGGAAAAACACAGCCAAGAGGGATCACATGAGACATTGGCAACCCCACGAGCGGCAGAAGACAGCAACCCCAAACGTCTCTGATCACCATAAGACTCTTTGACTATGAACCCCCAGCTCCTGCCCTTATTCTAAGGCAAGGATGCATGAGTCAAGATCACGAGGGACCGAAGCCTAGTTCAGCCAGACCGCCCACTCGACACTCCCGGCTAGCGGACCAAGGCAGGCAGGCCAGACATGACTCCAGACTCGGCCCCCGCAACCAAAACCATGCAAACCTGGTCTAAAATCTAGTCAAAAGCCTGCGTAAATAAGTATGTCTTTAGCCTAGACTTAAAACACTTTGGAGGGTGGTCTGAATCTCGAACGAAAGTGGGAAGTTTATTCCATAGTTGGGGGGGGCCATGTATGAGAAAGCCTTTCCCCCCTGCTGTGACTTTTTAATTCTAGGGAACTAAAAGAAGTCCTGCAACCCTGCGAACGAAGTAGACGAGTTGGATTGTAAAAACTCTAAGAGGTCACTCAGATAAATGTGGGGCCAGGCCATGTAGAGCTTTATAAGTTTATAAGAAGTATTTTGTAATCAATGCGGAATTTGACTGGTAACCAGTGCAGTGATGATAGAACAGGAGTGATATGATCAAATTTTTAGTTCGAGTTAGCACTCGGGCAGCTGCATTCTGAACTAATGAACTTTATTTATAGATTTTACTAGAGCATCAGTAAGTAAGGCGTTACAGTAATCCAACCTTGAGGTTATAAAAACGCATGAACAAGTTTTTCTGCATCATTAAAAGAGAGGATATTTCTAAGTTTTAGCGATATTACGTAATTGAAAGAAAGCAATTCGAGTGATGATGCTGCTAATGTGCGCATCAAAAGGAGAGATCTGAATCAAATGTGACCCCTAAGTTTTTTTACAGACGGACTGGGCAATACTGGACAGCCATCTAGATTTAGGATAGATGTAGCTAACCTGTCTCTCACAGCCTTGGGTCCCACTAATAGCACCTCAGTTTTATCTGAGTTAAGTAAGAGAAAATTAAATAACATCCAATCTTTTATTTCCTTTACACAGTCCTCGATTTTGTTGATTGTTAAGGCTGTCATTAGTTTTGGCTGATATGTACAGCTGTGTATCATCTGCATAGCAGTGGAAATTAATGCCATGTTTTACGAAATAACTGAGCCTAGTGGCAGCATGTACAGAGAGAATATAAAAGCAGGCCAAGCACTGACCCCTGAGGCAAACGCCATACTTCACTTTTGAGAGCTTAGATCTTAGATTATTTATATGAACAAACTGGTACCGGTCAGTTAAGTAGGATTTTAAACCAAGAAAGTGCTGATCCCTTAATACCTACAGTATGTTCTAGTCTGTTTAGTAAAACATCATGATCTATAGTGTCAAATGCTGCACTTAAATCTAACAGAACAAGAAAAGAAAGAAACACATCCCTTATCTGAGGACATTAACAAGTCATTTTAGTACCCTAAGTAATGCTGTTTCAGTACTATGATGGGGCCTGAAGCCAGACTGAAATGTTTCATAAATTTCATTCCTTTGGAGGTGACTACAGAGCTGCTGATAGACGGCTTTTTTCTAAGATTTTGGACAGAAAACGGTAGATTTGAAAATTGGTCTATAATTAGATATCACACAAGGGTCAAGATTGGCTTTTTTAATCAGTGTTTGATTAACGGCAGACTTAAAGGATTCGGGCACATAACCTAAGGTAAGGGATGAATTTAAATAACTAACACTGGCTCTATAACACTAGGTAATACTTGTTTTTGAGTAGACGTGTAGGAAATTGGATCTAACAAACATGTTGATGACTTTAATCGAGTGATCAGTGGCGGATAGTTCAGTATTAGTAATCGGGGTAGGTAAAAGATTCTAATCTTGATTTACGGGCTAATTGAACAGATGTCTTCACTAGTGCTGCATCTGAAGGTTGCTGAACAGTTTGGTGATGTGATGAGCATTGAGGTTTTATGCCTAATGTTTTCTAACTTATCATTAAAAAAGACATGAAATCATTACTGTTAAAATTACACAGAATGGGAGAGTCACTTTTTCTGTTGGGGTTTTTTGTTAATTTGGAGACTGTTATTAAAGAGAAATCTTGGATTATTCTTATTTTTCTCTATGATTGAAGAGAAGTATGCAGCTTTAGCTTTAGTGAGGGCATGCTTGTACTCTGCCATGCTGTCCCTCCAAGCAATCTTAAAAAACACCTCCAATTTACTATGTATCCACTTGCGCTCTAAATGCCGTGTTCTTTGCTTTAAGGTACGGGTGTGGTGTCATTATACATAACGTTTGACCCTAGCAGGGGGCAGTCATGTCCAGGGTTTGAGCGAAGACACACATTCTAATTGCTCATTTACACACTCAGATGATTTATCTCCGTAGGTGTATTAAATTTTTAAAGTCTGGTAGGTTTTTAATAAACGCAGCTGGAGTAGCAGATGTGGATAGTGAGTTCGCTTGGTGTGTGATAACGAGGGCAGAAGGATTTTATTTATTAGAGATAGCTCAAATACTAAAAGATAGTGATCTGAAATCGAATCACTTTGCGGGAAAAACATCAAGGTTATCTATATTGATACCAAATGTTAATATTAGATCTAAAGTATGATTACAGCGGTGGGGTTGGTCCCATCACATTCTGAGTGATACCCATGGATTCTAAGATGGACTCGAAAGCAATTTTAAGTGGATCCTGCTCATTGTCAAAGTGAATATTGAAATCACCTACAATTAAAGCCTTATCTATTGACAGTAGTTAAGCAGGAAAGAAAGTTTAGCAAATTCCTGAAGAAATTCTGAATAGGGACCAGGCGGGCGGTAAATAGTGATAAGCTGAAAAGAGTGTGGTTTTGACTTCCATAACGATGGATCAGTCACATTAAGAATCAGTATTTAAAAAGAATTAGCCTTGTAATGGGATTTAGCTGTAACACCTAACTCTTTGTCAAAAATTGTGGCTATGCCTCCCCCCCGACCATTAGGACGAGGGCGACTAGCATGACTGTATCCAGGAGTTGAGGCTTCATTTAAGGCTAAATATTCATCAGGTCTAATCCAAGTCTCAGTGAGACAGAGAGCGTGTAAGCGTTTATCAGTGATCATTTCATTTACAGTCACTGCTTTGTTTGTAAGTGATCTAATGTTAAGTAGTCCTAGCTTTAGTCTAATGTTGTTATTTCTTTGGCAGCTATCTGTGTTTATACTAATATTCTAGTAGGATTTTTCTGACAATTATTTAGCTGAATCTTACAGTAAAAGCTACAGCTTACAAAGCAACAAATTTGAAAGGTATCAGTCGAGAAAATGGGGAATTTTTTGGGGAAAAATTATCCAATATTACATATTAGTGGCAAAAGTATGTGAACCTCTAGAATTAGCAGTTAATTTGAAGGTGAAATTAGAGTCAGGTGTTTTCAATCAATGGGATGACAATCAAGTGTGAGTGGGCACCCTGTTTTATTTAAAGAACAGGGATTTATCAAAGTCTGCTCTTTACATGTTTGTAGAAGTGTGTGATGGCACAAACAAAGGAGATTTCTGAGGACATCATGAAAAAGAGTTCTCAGAGATGCTCATCAGGCAGGAAAAGGTTACAAAATCATCTCTAAAGAATTTGGACTCCAATCCACAGTCAGACAGATTGTGTACAGATGGAGGAAATTCAAAACCACCGTTACTCTCCCCAGGAGTGGTAGTCAAACAAAGATCACTCCAAGAGCAAGGCATGTAATAGTTGGCGAGGTCACAAAGGACCCCAGGATAACTTCTAAACAACCGAAGGCCTCTCTCACATTGGCTAATGTTAATGTCCATGAGTCCACCATCAGAAGAACACTGAACAACAATAGTGTGCATGGCAGGGTTGCAAAGAGAAAGCCACTGCTCTCCAAAAAGAACATTGCTGCTCGTCTGCAGTTTGCTAAAGATCACGTGGACAAGCCAGAAGGGAAGAATGTTTTGTGGACGGATGAGACCAAAATAGACCATTTTGGTTTAAAAGAAAAGCGTTATCTTTGGAGAAGGGGAACTATTGCATTCCAGCATACGAACCTTATTCCATTTGTGAAACATGGTGGTGGTAGTATCATGGCTTGGGCCTGTTTTGCTGCATCTGGGCCAGGACGGCTTGCCATCATTGATGGATCAATGAATTCTGAATTATATCAGATAATTCTAAAGGAAAATGTCAGGACATCTGTCCATGACCTGAATCTCAAGAGAAGGTGGGTCATGCAGCAAGACAATGACGCTAAGCACACAATCGTTCTACCAAAGAATGGTTAAAAAAGAATAAAGTTAATGTTTTGGAATTTCCTGGTATGCTTTCAGGACCCTTTTAGGCATGCAATGGGTTTGTGCAATGTGTTTGTGCAAAGGCAGGCAGATGAGTCCATTTCTTCCTCTGGTAGGCAGCAAGTCTTCGCCTGCCTTAAAGGCTTGGTGGAACTTCCGATCTTCAGGCTAACCAGAGGTTTCCAGGTTCTTGAAAAATCATGTTGACTTTAGATTTAAAAAGCTAACACTCTTGGCCACCAGTACTAAACTTTCTAAACTGCAACGGAACTGTAGATAAGACTTAGGTAGACTTACACAAACGAACAACGATAAATAAATGGTGAGTCTGGAGGCTTCAGTGTGCTTCTATCTTCCAGACCTTTTGCTTTCTCTTGAACTGCAAACTTCTTCTGAACCGAACTCTTTTCTTGAACTGAACCAAACTGCTCCTGGTCTGGAGTTTTTAACACCTGTGATTGAAGGTGGAGCTTGGTACAGAGCTGAATTACCATGTGAAGGTTGCACCAATGGGAAGTGTTTCCTCCGCATTTTAAATTTTCTTTCTTTGGGAAATCACCACAAGGTTTCCACAAAAATGCTTTCATTAATCTTATAAGTAAATATAAAATATAAATATCACATATAATGCATGCATACACTATGTTGTGTATGTCAATATTCTGTCAGCATGTATCATGAAGTCTTATTTCACAGGCTTCCTAAAATTGCTATAGGAATTTTCACCTGGTATTATTTGTTTATTCCAAAGTAGAGTTACATACAAACTTTTAGTAATCCAACATAGTCGAGAAGGACACACTGTTATTTCCTGAAAGAATAGATTAAGCTAATACAACTTCATGCATCATGTTTCCTCAACATGCATTTCCTCAACATGTTTCTAGGGATTTATCACACTATAATTATGCGTATCCAAGATAACAGAGAAAGGATAATCAAATAAAAGAAATAATATCAAAATAATAAAAGAGTAACATAATACATTTTAGAGTTTTAATCAGCTTAACATAAGGTTAAAGAAATTAATTAAAGAAAAAGTTAAAGAAAGAATACCGTGGCTATGGTATATAATGTTCAACATAGATATGTGAAGTTTGGTATCAAATTAAACATAACAAAGAATTATTTTAGCTGGATACTTCGCAATTGGCAAATTCTGAAATTATAGGTGATGAATTTAGTACAAAATGTCCTTGTTCTAATAACCAGTTTATGACCTATGATTCCTTTAAAAAAATAAAAAGGCATTGCATGATTTAGCCATCTGTTGAATGTGAGGCAATAAACATCTGGTTCCATGGCAGATAGTGTACTAGGGCCCCAGAGTTGCTCCCAATTGTCAGTTCCTATTTGATTCAAGATGTGTGCAGCCATAGGTGTTAATCACAGAACCTGTTGTGTTGGCTTAATATTTTGTTTCCAGCCTCCTGTACTGAAAAAGGAAAGATATTGTCAGAATTCATGGTTTATGGAACTCAGAAACAAAACTTATTGGTGCCAGAACTGGCTGTACATGGATATCTCCATTTATAGTGGCGGGGGTTGAAGGTGTCACAGCAGAGGTTCACTTAGCTACCCCTTTCTCTCTGCTCAGGAAGTCACAGATATCCCAGCATTTTTATTGTTAATGGTCACAAAGGAAGAAGAGGAGGAATTTTGATCTATAAGGATTACATAAAGTTTGAATCCAGCAGAAACAGCTACAATCAACAAGATGATAAAATATGGCACAGCAGTGTCAAGAACCAAGAATTGAACTTCCCTCCAAAACTGATGAAAATACAATAATAAATTCCAGGAGTCTGCCAATTACTGCCAATTACACATTACACATTGCGAGAGCCACAAGGATTTCTGACGAGTACTGGTTGTGTACTACATGTGACAACAATCTCCTTTTCTTACAAAGAAAACAAAAGCATGTGAGAAAATGTGTTATGATCTGATGAAACCAAAGTTGAATTTTTTGACCATGATTCCCAAAGGTATGTTTGGTACAAACTCAACACTGTACATCGCCAAAGAGAAAACAATACTCTCAGTGAAGCATGGTGATGGCAGCAATTGTTACGGGTCGCCATATTGAAATGCCAGACGACCGCTGAAAATAATAATATTAGGGTTTTACTACCCAAGATGCAGTTAGCTCCAGATGGAATTAATGAATCAAAATTAGCAAATGTATTAAAAGGTCAAACCTAAGTCGGCGTGGCCGGGGATCGAACCCCTGGCTGTGGTGTTGGGGGTGGATAAACTACAGGAATAATACTAAGGAGAAAGGAAAACAAATCCCTGAGGTGCTCTTAATCAATAACTAATTACATTTTCTGTGTTCTCTCCAAGCTGTGTTCCGGTACCAGTTCCAGTCCCACACATGATGTACATCCGCTGTAGCTCCACTCAAGCTGCTTCCGTCTTCAGCTCCAGCCCACCATACCCGGGCCACTTATGTGCATACTTCACATTTTATTCGAACTATGACTCCATGACTTTAGTTTCGCTCTTAGATTTATCATCTAGGAGGTTGGGTCCCTTTTGGAGTCTTGGTCCTCCCTTGGTCCTCCCAAACACTCAGGGAGTTTTTCCTTGCCACTGTCACCCTAAGCTTGCTCAATTTGGGATTGGATGTAGTTATTAGGAGATAATCTAAACTTGTAAAGTTGCTTTGAGACAATGCTCCATTGTAAAAAGCACTATATAAATAGATCTGACTTGACTTGACTTGACTTGGCTTAAGTTGGCCCATCAACAAGTGTTGCCACTTACACATATGGCGCCAAAATAGGGCTGACTCACAACACCATATTGGCTTTATTAAGCTTATGTTTATATTTATAAACATAAGCTAAATTGCTCAACTACCTAATCTACCTTACACAAACACACCATCAACTTCATCAGTACATCAAACTTCAAATATATAGTATTAGCTATCAGTATAAAGTCTAATCAAGTACTTTTGAATTATTGTGTTATTTTACTTGGATTAATTTCTACATAAGCTTCTGTATTTTTTCCTCTGTCAATCTACACACAGTCAAATCGATTATAAGCAGAGTATTATTCATTAAATGTAGTGCTGTATGTAATGCATACAGATGCACATTATCATCTCACAGCTGTTTCATCAAGTACTTAATCCTTCAATATACTGTAAAACTAAACATCCAATACACCAAAATTAACCCGCTAATTAAAATGTTCTGGTACATTAGTGGTTCATATGAGATAATAAAATACCCAAAATGTTAAAGTGGGAATTTGAAAACAGCTGGTTGGATAGCAGAGTTCAACTGAATACATTCAACTCCAGAAAGGCATCCTTAGAAAAGTAGTGTGAGTAATTAGCTCAGTTACAAACTTTATTCACTTAATTGATGAACTAATTGTTGGCAGCCCTAAATGCAGTACTTTCAAAACATTTTCTTTGCCAGCATAACAGCAGTAATTCTGCTCCTACAATTCTTAATGTCATTGGAGAATGCAAAAGTAGGATTCTGAGCCACACATCAATAAAGGATCTCTTTATATACCCAGGATCCTAGATCCTCTGTCTCACCTATTCAGTTTAACCCACAGCATTTATTGGAAATCAGTGACTCCGGTAGTCATATCATGAGCTTTGTTCTGTGGTCACTGAATCATCTTTGTGTGGATTTGGATATATGCTCTGATCATTGTTCTGCTGGAAGTTTCAATCATGACTTTTTTGGCAGAGGCAGACGTTTTTATGATTGCATGTATCCAAACAAGGCGTCTGAAGACTTTTGAAGTAAAACAGCCCCACAATCAACCACCATACTTGTTTCTAATGAAACAAAGTTTTGTATAAAAAAAAAAATTGTAAGAATAAATGTCGCATTTAGTTACCTTTGATATGAGGTTCCATGTTGTACTTGAAATTTAATAATTACTAATCATCAGTCTTAGCCTCCTTCTGCTTTTCCTGGACACAGTGTAATTGGTATTATTTTTTGTTTTAATTGTCATCATAGACTTTTTGTCCCTTAGATCACATGCTAGAGTTAAGAAGACACAAGAACCATCAGTAAATCCTCAATCTGAAAGGCTCTAATATCATAGCCCCTTGGTACATTTATAGAATTGACAAATCTTTAATGGTGGCCACTATCAATCGATCTCTGGATCACAGCCTGTAGGAATGAGAACTGGGATGCTCTCTTTGTGTCAATTTGATTTGCAACAAAACATTTGAACTTGCTGCAGGGAGTCAGCAGCTCAGTGTTACTTAGTATGCTAAACTGGCGCGATCCGAATGAGTATATGACTAGCGTCAAAATAACCTTGTGTATAGATATAACCTCTGTCATTAAAATGGGCTCTGATGCTAATAGCAATGTTAAAATAAACCAAGATCATCAAGAAACATTGAAACGAGCTTTAATGTTCTTTTTGTTCAGCAGTGGTTTTTGTCTTGGAACGCTGCCATGCAAGTCATTTTTGCTCAGTCTCTTTCTTATGGTGGAGGTATGGACACTGATCTTAACTGAGGCAAGTGAGGCCTGCAGTTCTTTGGATGTTGTTGTGGGGTCTTTGTGACCTATTGGATGAGTCATCGCTGCACTCTTGGGGTAATTTTGGTCGGCCGGCCACTCCTGGGAAGGTTCACCACTGTTCCATGTCTTTGCAATTTGTGGATAATGGCTCTCACTGAGGTTCGCTGGAGTCCCAAAGCTTTAGAAATGGCTTTATAATCCTTTCCAGACTGATAGATCTCAGTTACTTTCTTTCTCGATTGTTCCTGAATTTCTTTGGATCTCGGCATGATGTGTAGCTTTTAAGGATCTTTTGGTGTACTTCATTTTGTCAGGCAGGTCCTATTTAACTGGTGTCCTGATTGAGAACAGGTGTGGCAATAATCAGGCCTGGGTGTGGCAAGAGACAGTGAACTCAGACAGTGTTTATGTTTAAATATACAGTTACATACATACATGTTTTAACAAGGGGGGGATCACTTTTTCACACAGGGCCATGTAGGTTTGGATTTTTTTCCTCTATCAATAATAAAAAACTGCATTTTGTGTTTACTTGTGTTGGCTTTGACTAATATTTAAATTAGTTTGATGTTTTGAAACACTTAAGTGTCACAAACATGCAAAAAAATAGGAAATCAGGAAGGTGGCAAATACTTTTTCACACCACCGTACATCTATAGACTGGCATGCAGTGGGAAGGAAGATTGTCTTGACTTGTTGGAGCTGTATTTACATGTAGTCATATTTAGCTATGTAATTACAATTAGTCATTTACTGTAGCATATGTTCTTGTCCAGAGAGAGACTCACAACTGATACAGACTTACAATGTACAATCAAAGCAATTTTTTAAGTGGTAGCCTGGCAGTACTGGGACTTGAACCCAGGACCTTCTGGTCAACAATCCAGTACCTCAACCATTGTGCCACCATTTACATTTATATAGTTTAGCAGACACCGTTAGAGCAACTTTACTTGTACAATTGATACAGTTTTATAAACCGAGCAATTGTTGGTTAATAGCCTTGTTCAATGGCCCAACTATGGCAGCCAGGCAGAGTTGGAATTTGATCATTGGACCTTCTCGTCCAGTACCTTAACCTCTAGGTCACCACAGATCCACTACTGTTCCATATGAAAATCCCAAATGGGGGATAGTCTGTACTCATCTTAAAAGCTTTAATTTCTTTAGTTGATGGGTTATTGGAAAGCTCACTCTTAACATTCAAGACAGTTTTATTCATAAACTTGATGCTAGTATTGTGCTATTGCATAGGTTAAATTTTCAAGAGTTGTTTCTGCTGCTTGTTCAGTAACCTCTGATGCTGCCCTATTGACACCAGTGTTGACGCCAGCAGCAACACTGACACAGCTAAAAGTATTTATGAAAGCAGAATTAAAAACAGAAAGCAGAACTTTGGTTATCCACTTTTGTTTTTTCTTCATTACTGTCCAGGCAGGGGAAAATGGCATCAGGAGCAGGAGGATCTGACCATCTTCATGGAGATGCAGGTGGCAGATGTGGAGCAGAGGGAGCTGAATCGGGAACAGAGTAAGCAGTATTTGCAGATGGTCCTTCATGATGTGATATGCGAAACTGTTAGCAGCCTTGAGGAGGGAGGACACTGCAGGCACTGCAGCCTTCAGTCAAACACTCCTTAGGTTAATGAGTCAGCATGACACAACAAGACTAGATACTTTCCCCCAGACTACACCCATTGTTCCTTATTTATGTATTATGCAAAAATAAAAAGTTATATGTAGTATTAAATACAAATGAGTGCAAAGAGTAAGACATCTGAAAGACAAATCCACAGATTCAGTGGGCCAAAAAAGTATTTAGTCAGCCACTGATTGTGCAAGTTCTCCTACTTAGAAAGATGGGAGACCTCTGTAATTTTCATCATAGGTAACCTTCAACTATGAGAAACAAAATGAGAAAAAAAATCCAGAAAATCACATTGTAGGATTTTTTAAAGAATTGAATTGTGAATTATGGTGGAAAATAAGTATTTGGTCAATAACAAAAGTTAAACTCAATAACCTTTGTTTGTAATGGCAGAGCTCAAACATTTCCTGTAAGTCTTCACCAGGTTGGCACACACTGTAGCTGGTATTTTGGCCCATTCCTCCATGCAGATCTCCTCTAGAGCAGTGATGTTTTGGGGCTCTTGCTGGGCAACACGGACTTTCAACTCCCTCCACAAATTTTCTATGGGATTGAGGTCTGGAGACTGGCTAGGCCACTCCAGGACCTTGAAATGCTTTTTACGGAGCCACTCCTTTGTTGCCCGAGCGGTGTGTTTGGGATCATTGTCATGCTGGAAGACCCAGCCACGTTCCATCTTCACAGCAAACACAAAAACAGGCAGAGCAAAAAAACAAGCACATGAATGGTCATTGTCTTGAGGTGTTGAAATAAAAGTCTCTCAAAGCACTTCGTTACTACAGATGTTAAGGCAACTGGTCTGTAGTCATTCAAGCTGGAAATCTTCTATTTCTTGGGAACCGGTATAATGATAGAGGACAGAGTCAAAGACTGGTTGAAGAGATCAGTAAAGATGGAAGAGAGCTGTGCAGAACAGTGCCTGAGTGTTGCAGCTGAGACACCATCATGGCCTGAGGCTTTCCTGATTTTCTATTTCCTTAGGATAATGCTGATCTGCTGCTCAGTAATGATGATGGAAGGTGGTGGGGAGGGCGTTGAAGGTGTTGTGGAAGTGAGAGCAGTCGTGGATGAGGTGAGAAGAGGCTGCACAAGGTGAGTCGTAGACAGGCATTGGCTACACTGGGGAGACTGGGAAGATGTCCATTGTCTTTCAAATCTTGATCAAGTTATTGAGCTGGTTAGGCAGCAGGGGGTCAGATGGTACAATTGATGCTTTAGGCTTGTAGTTGGTAATGTTTTGGAGTCCTTATACACAGAAGAACAGTCACCTGAGGAGAACTGCTGCTCCAGTTTTTTCCTATAATTGTATTTTGGCAGTTTTTTATTTCTTTTGTTCAGTGCATACTTTGCCTGCTTGTATGCATCATGGTCCCTACTCCTATAAGCCTCCTCCTTGGCTGTGCGCAGCTTTCTGAGGTTACGGGAGAACCAGGGTTTTGTTGCTGTGCACAAAGATAGATTTTGAAGGGATGCATGTCTCCTCACAGAAGCTTATGTATGAGGTAACTGCATCTGCATAATCATCCAAGGTTTGATTTGCTGATCTGAAGGTGTCCTAGTTGGTAGAATCCAGACATTCTCTCAAGTCCTCTACAGCATCAGGAGACCACACTCATTGATTTCACCTCAGATTTTGTGTTTTTAAGCTTTTGCTGATATGAGGGAATGAGGTGCATGAGGGAGTGATTGGAGTTGCCAAGTGGGACAAGGGTAGTAGCCTGGTATGCATCCTTGATGGTGCAGTAGCAGTGATCGAGTATGTTATCTTCTCTGGTGGGACAAATGATCAACTGTTTGTATTTCGGTAGTTCAGCGCTCAGGCTGGTGTGGTTGAAATCTCCCATGATGATGATACGAGAGGCTGGGTGTCCCTGTTCAACGTCTATAATTTGGTCAGCCGGCTGCTGTTAGCTTAGCTGGCTAGTGCTGATGGGGGAACATAGACCCCGACCATAATTATAGAGTTAAATTTGTGGGGTGAGTAGAATGGCTTATATCTTATTATAAGAGTTTCCAGTACAGATGAGCATGTTCTGGCCATGACAGTTACATCCCTGCACCACCTGTGTTGATGAAAAAGCATACTCCTCCACCTTTAGTTTTTTGCTTCCACGAGGACTGCAGTTGTTCTCCCAGTGAGTTTCTCCGGAATACTTCCTCAGGTATGCATGTGAAGTCCGGGAAGCTGAGTGGTGATGTGCTCCTGATGTATAGCAGCTCATTCTGTTCAAAAGTCATTCTAACAGTTGCACCATACGAAAGTGTGATAAGCAAAACGAACAAACACATAAGACACCAAAACACCATGGCTGACTCTACATTAATACACAAACATAGTGTACATGCATATAAAAAGGGCAAACAGGCCAGCACAAATATCTGAGGAAAAAAAAATCTTGATTCAGCAATAAAAGGGTTGATGATGAATGTGATTTGTTTTACATGTGATACGAATGTGATACAATTTTTGCATGTCTCCCTTCTGAGACCTCAACTGTTTCTCCACTTGGCATCAACAAGGAGGGAAAAGATGTGAGCTGCCACGTGCAGACCTTCAGGTGATTCAGATGATACAGCAAGTCAGAACCCCCAAGTCAAATATCCTCTCTGGGTCATAGCTCAGAATCATCCTTATGTTTCTCCTCTAGAAATAGCTTCACTGGTTTCAAAAGTTCAGAAAACAGAAAGGCTTATTACCTACTGAAAGTCATCACATGGTGAAAAGGAAAAGCAGATCATTGGGAAGTTCATCATCAAGTTTTTTAAAACTGTTTGTGTTTGAGTGTGGATAAAATTTCTATCACTGGTTTCATGACATTGTCCAAGTTTAGCTTATTAGACACTAGGTGCTCTTGATGGATCATGCAGTGAAAAATCTGGGAAACCGTCATTAGCTTTACACAATCACACAATGCCATTTGCAGTTCAAAACATACCTGGTGCATCCTTTGTGGCTACTGATGCTAGCTTTGATAATTGCAAATTTACATTCACAATAGTCAGTGAAGTGTCTCTTTCAAGTTGATACCACGGGTCTCATTTTTTAACTGCACAATGTGAAGCAGCTTTCTTAATTGTGGAGCTTTCTGACATAGACTGTAAAAACATTCCCAACTGTGCCAAATATGTCTTTTCTTGACTATTGAATGACTCATGCAAAGCAATGCAGAAATATTGCCATTTCTCAAGAATATCTGATATTCTGTCTTCAGTGGTGTGCTGTGATGACTACTGGTCTGACACAAAATATGGCTTCACAGTGAGTGTGTTTACATGCACTTGATAATACGATAATGATCAGATTTCTGCAGTTGTCCGATTTCAAGTAGGCATGTATACAGCATACTCTGATGTAGAAATCAGTTTAAGAAATCCAATAAAGGGAGTTGGTTTTTATCACAGTAATCGGAGTACTCTTAGCATGTACACCAGTTACCCGATTATAATCAGTGTTTTCAGACTGCGCATGTGCAAAAATGTTCCCCACGGTTGCCAGGCCCATGTATTTGGTTCCACGTCATGGAATTAAAGGTAGTGAAATAGCTATCGAACACTTTGGGGGCACTCTAAAACCCAGTATATACACAAGAAAATTAATAAATTGATTATTTAATATTAAAGTTCAAAGTTTATGTCACATCTATCTCTGAGATTATTGGCTGGTTGCAAAGTGGAAATCCGATTACTGTCTGAGTAAACCCGGACCTTTCCCATTATCTGATTACTCAAGGGCATGTATACTTGATCGTATTACAGACAAAATCTGATTTTATGCAGTTATTAGATTATTCAAGTGGTCATGTATACAACATACTCATACACAACATAACCAAATTAAGAAATCCGATAAAGAGAGCTGGATTTTATCCCAGTAATCAGAGTACTAATAGCATGTATTCCAGTTACCTGATTTCAATTGTATTTGGCACACTTTGTATTTGGCACACTTTGTATTTGCACAGAGTGGCTAGCAGAAAAAAAAACATGGTTGCCAGGTCCGATTATTCTTAGATATCACACTTCTTTCGGGCTTATTTACATAGAGTAGGTGCGTGATTCTATCGTGGTATCTGGCAACTCTTGAATTAAACACAGCAACCTGCTCAACGGCTAGCAAACATTTTGTGTTGGAACTCTGAAAAGTGATATATTCTCAAGAAAGTGAAGAATTTGATTATTTCATATTAAAATTGCCCTTTATGTCACACCTTTATGTGAGATTATTAGTTGGTTGTAAAGTAGAAATCCGATTGTTGTCTGGGTCATGTAAACCTGAAGGCTTCCCATTATCTGGTTACTGACCAAATCTGATTTTCAGCATTTCCATTGGATGTTTAAGTGCATGCAAATGAACTCATTGTCATTTTTCAAGAGTGAGGATAGTAACATCTCCGAATTTTTTCTGACTGCTATTTCATGACATTTACAGTGTGCTTGAGCAGTTCAGTCTCTGTGTCATGTTAACACAGTGAGGTGAAATAACTAATGAGGTGAGGTGAAACAGCTCTCCAAGTTTGAAGCTTTAAAATGCAACAGTGAATTGACATATCAAGCAGAAGAGTTTCCCATTCTGTTCCACAAAATTCCTTCAGGCAAGAATGTCCTGTGGTCATCCTCACATTTGCACTTAGCTGTACATTTTTCTGACTCTACTATGGTGATTCTGTCAGACTTGTGACTGGATGTCAGTATATACAAACAGAGACACTCTATTGAACACAGCTTCCTTTAGCGCCACAAATCCATGGTGCATATAATTTAGCTGGAATTGTATTTTGGCTCATTTGTGTCACACTGCACATTTACAGTATCTTTTATGTTTGGGCTAGAACAGATAGAATATTGGCAGAACAGCTCTGAGCTGCAATAGGAGCAGCTAAAGGGCCACAGGTTCACCACCACTTACTTGTAGTGTTAATATGATATTGAATAGTGTTAAAAAAAAGAACACGTACAAGTGTACAACACTCCACATAATAGTGATATTCATAATTATCACTTTGGGGTATTTAACACTCCTGGTGTAATTTGTACTCATTCAGTAACTCTCATATGTGTCACCAATAAAACAAAAAAGTGTTTCCCCTAACATTTAGTGTTACTTATTCAGCGTGAAAATGCTCCAATTAATTAATTGAAAACACTTCCAATTTCACTTTTTTCATTATACGTGAAGACATACATATAGGCTGCACAAAAACACATACTAAATCTGAGCATATCAGGCTCCAGCTTAAGAAGTTCCAACATTTTGGTTTAAAAGTAATTGCATTGACCAATTTATACACATTAATAGATTATTCTCAATGTTAGACTGTCAACCAAGCCTATGAACCAAAAACAAAAAGTTACCAAAGTTATATGACATCTGAAAATCAAATTTCTTATAATAGGTCAAGTCACTTACATGAAGCATTTTAAGAGAAGAATTCATTTGGTAAAGCACTGACAAATTAAGGACTACATCATCACAAAATAACTAAGTCAGAAGTCAGAACATTACTTGTGCCCTCACATTTCACCCATTTTATATCGCGTCTTGAAGAATTGCATTCATCTCTGAATTGCAATGACCACATATGAACAATAGACCCAATATTATTTGCACACAGTGGATTGTCACGCTCACCGAAAGCTCGACTCCGAACACCCGCATTCAGCAACGTTCGTCATCACCCGAATACTGATTACCCACCTGTGCCTCATTTTCTCCACGCACCATAAATAACCCTCAGTCACCTCTCCTCTCCGCTATGCCTCGTGGTTCGCTACCTGGTCCCTAGCTCCACACTTCTGTGTTACAGAGTAGAGGTCTGTGACTTTGCTGGGCACAGTGCTTGGGTCAGTGGGTACAAGGCAGACAACGTCATCAATCATTTGGTGAGGGAAGAGATTCTCCAGTCTTTTGGGGAACAGCCTCTGCTCAAAAGTGCAGATCCTCTGCATTTTCTGACTGTTCTTGCAAATACTTGTGCCACATCAACACCTTCCTAGAATGTCTTCTCTGCAGCTGGAAATATAGTTTCAAAGAAAGAGCTTGCCTCCAGAACATGTGGACTTTCTTACATTTACTTACATACAACATTCACGTGTACCAAAGGTTTGATTTCAATACCCGAGTTGGACTTCAAACTGAACCGTCGTTTATTTTGATCATGATTCCGTTGTCACTTTAAAACTACAATTTGGCACTATATTTAGCAAAGTTTGTGTACATTAATCAATAGAAAAATAGTTGTCAGTGGCAGTCCTGTACACTGGCAAGGAATACAGGCGGTACTATTTTTGTACAATAATTGTAGTATAATAAGTACAAAATTAGTTGTTTCAATTTGGTACTCTGTGTACACTTCAGTCCGCTGTAGCAAAATCAAGTTTAATATTCTTGAGTCTACTGTTTAACCAGGGGTGTTTTGTTTTGAACCGGAATTTGAGTTGATATGTTCATACATTTTGGCATCCAATACAATAGTTATTTGAAAATTTTCATTTAGAAAGGAAACAAATATGTTCTTAATCCTGAATATGTCTTGTGAATGTTAAGTGTGTATTCCATTGCTAGTGTTCATATTAGTTAATTCAAGTCTACTTAAAGTAGTTAAAGGTATATTTCAAGTATAAAAAGAATACATAAATGGAAAGCTAGTAGTATACTAATAAGTGCAAGTCTAATATAGAAGTAGTAAACTATAAGTATGAAATTAAGTATTCTGGCAGTATAAAAACAATTAAGCTAGTAGTTTACTGAGAGTATACTTAATAGTATACGCTCACTTATAGTATACTATAGTACAAAACAAAACTAATTGTGTACTTAAGGTTTACTAGTCACACCTAAAGTATACTTGAAAGTATACTTTTCAGATAGTAAAAGTGGGCCAATTTAGTCCCAAAAATGTATGGAAATAGTACATGTAAATAGTATTGTATACTTCTAGTACATTGATATTAGTATACGTACTACATAAAGTATACTTGGGAAATGTACTTGTACTTTGCTTAAGTTTACTTAATAACATGAACTTTAATTGTACTGTTTTTGGTAAGGGTGTATTAATTGATTCCAGTGTATGTATTTCGTTCATAATGTCACATTTGGAAAATCTTCAGTCAGAGAACACAGACTGAGAATCCTTTTTTTTTGTTCAGCCAAAACCTGGAGCCATTCTGAATATTAAATAATTCAACATATCCAAACAAACAATGCACCTCTAGATTATTGCCAGTTAAGTGCTGTCATGTTCCCTCCATCTCAGAGATAATTGGTAATTGAAAAGAGGCTTGAGTATTGCATAAAATCCAATTGACATACACGATATGATAAAATGCAAATACATGTATATTTACTAAAGATGCATTAATCTGTGGTGTAATATTTATCAAAGGCAAGTATATTCCACCCAGTTTCTGAATACCCTTCATTGGCCCCAGTGTTTCAAAGTTATCATAGTGCAGCTAAATTTGTAGTGCATTCTTTAGGGAACAGTGGAAGTTTTATAAATAGAATTAGTTTTTGTTGTTATGGTATGAGTAGAACAGACACAACAGTTCTTCTGTTGTTTTTAAAACACCTCAGCATCAATGCTGGACTGAAAACAGTCCACCAGCCAAAAATGTCCAGCCACCAGCATCCAGTAGGCAGCATCCTGTGAGCACTGATGAAGGATTAGAGGATGATTAACACAAACTGTGCAACGGTTGCCGAATAGGTACCTAAGAAAACTTATCAGTCACCACCACCTGTTCATACGTGCCAGTAGTCTTGTTTTCTCCTGCTATCAAATCTAACACCAATTACTTTCTCCTCTGGCCTGACAAGTTCATTTTTGTAAATATGAATGTTTCTTGGATGTGGGATTTAATAAGGTGAAATGTTTTCAATATCTCTAACTGACTGTTCAGCTTTGAGATTCTATGTTCTGAGAAGATGAGCATTTTAGAACTGTCTCTTCAACCTGATCTTGGATCTCTTTAACTGCTTCTTCCAGAGAAACTTCAAACATTTGAGCTGTATTCTGACTTACACCTGCAGCATTCATTTGTGCTATAGCTGATGCACACAAATGAATAGTATTTATGTTCGATACTGGCAAGGGGCTGTAACAGGAACTTCAACATTACTTAGTTACTTAACAAATGCAACATCACCACTTTCAACATTTAACAGAACTTCATTTGTACTATATACAAATGATTTCTAAACCCTGAAAAAATACCAAACTCAAGACAGCAACCTTCCAGCCCACATTTAAGGTGAAGTGCTTTGCCAGACATCAGATGAATTAACTTAAACGTCTACCAAGCAATTTTGTATTCCCCAGATAACAAGAAAAAACAAAATGACTTCCTAAATGACATCATTAAGGTTGTGGTAGCTTAATTAAGATGGGGATATGACTTGAATAGATTTAATGAACACTTGCACAAGCATTTCTGGAAATGCTTTGGGCAAGTAGAGACTTCTAGGAGTTTGCTATTAATGTCAGCCTCACTGCTCCATCTCCAAAATAAGAAGCAAAATTTGGACACCACACCTGTGTTGGCTCATCAACTACATCAATGCTACAATGAGATTTATGTAAATTTGATTTTATTCATGAACTGTTCAATTTAAAGAATAATACATCAGTGACTCAATGAGAGAAATACATACAGTACATGGTTCCAGTCTTCATAAATGGTTTTTTTACTTAAAATAACAGCAAAACTCCTAGCTACAGGATCTCCTCAAGTGACAGAATTATAGGCCACCACAAAAAGACTTGATAGATGATCATTAGTTCTCTAAGGCTGTATTCTTTATTCTGCATGGGCCATATTAAAGAAGTTTAACTCACAACATCTTCGTACCATGACAACAATTAAGTCTAAAGTTAGGACAAACAACAGTTGCCAACATCATGATACACATGGTATCAGTGGTTGTTAATACTCTGTGCTCTTAACAATAACGAATTACATTTTCTCTTTTCTCTCTTGTGTTCCGGTACCACTTCCATCACCACACAATAAGATGTTCCTACCCTTCAGCTCCACTCAAGTTGTTTCTGTCATCAGCTCCAGCCCCACCATGCCCAGGCCACTTCGGAGGGCAGTAACTCTTTCTCTCCTCTTTCTGGCTGGGGCCGACATGCCACCATGGGCTTAAATTTCCTGCCGAGGAATCAAGATCCTAAAGTCACTCTGTGTATCGGAATAAATAATGCCTATATGCATTTTTTTATGGTATTTTAATCAATATTTTATGTTAATATTTGCTTAGTTTATCATTTTACTACAGATCTATTTGACTAGATAGATTTGTTTAATTATTAAATTTATCATCTAAGCCATCCATGGAGGTTGGGTCCTTTTTTGGGTTTTTCTTGCTCAATCTGGGATTGGCCTTAGATATTAGAAGATAACCTAAAATTGTAAATCTGCATCTGCTTTGAGAAACTGATCCTTTGTATAAAGCACTACATAAATAAATCTGAATTCACTTGACTTGATAACGACTATTGGCTCCCAAGGGCCATGATACTTCAGTTAGCTGAACAATTGTCACTGACTATGGAGAACAATTATTCATCAAAGGGCCTAATACTGCAGTCCATCATTCCCATGGTCTTTGTGTATAAAGCAGACAAAACATTCAAAATAAAATACAGTATGTTTAACATTTTCCAATTATGGTAATTATTACCAGATTGTCAGCCTGAAAGTTTAAAGCCTTTCTGTTTTGTTTTTCCATTAATTGCTTTCTCACTCAATAAGGAATAGTTTCCCCCCCCCCATTTAGCTCAAAACAGCTGAGTGCCTTCTTTTGCTAGGTATCAGACATAACAGTTGACAGTGGACCTCAGTAGAATAGATTAGCACTTCCTAACTTGAGATAAGATAAAATTCCTAAATTAATGATTTGATTCGATTCTATGACAAATCTTATCCTGAGCTGATCATATCTCAACTTAAAACTAAATATAGAAAGTCTGTGGAATACAGCCACAGGTCAAAAACCTTGTCCACTTTGAGGGTCATAAGAATGTTCTTTTCAAGAAGGAAAACAGATTTATTAAGATAACAGGTGAACCAATACCCTATGGACGCAAATGCATTTCATTAACAGAAGTCTACCATGTGGTGAAAATCACAGTGGTTAAAATATTATGTTGTTTAGACTTTATAGACAGAGCATTACACAGAATGATGTGCAGAAGTGGCATCTATGAACTAGGTTTGAAGACCATTACACTCACCTGGCCACCCTGCCAACAAGAGTGCTCCTTACCTGGAATTATATAGCAGAAGGAATTTACATGGATTGCAGCTGAGTTCAAAACTGATATTGTGTGGGCAAAATCTTAAATGAAGGAATTTCACAGCACCATGTTGCATTGAGACCCTATACCACCCCTGCTCTGTGGAACACACCACATGCTTTTCAGCTCGAATTTATTCTATTGTTATTTGTCCCGTTATGTCATTTAGAGAAAGTGTGTGACCAGGTTTTTTTGGAAACAATGTGTTCAAATACATCATACCCATTTTTAGTCATATAACAGGTAGGTACTTGAAAGTTTGTGAACTCTTTAGAATGTTCTTTATTTGTGCATAAAGATTATCTAAAACATCATCAGATTTTCACACAAGTCCTAAAAGTAGATACAGGGAGCCCAGTTAAACAAATGAGAAGAAAATATTATACTTGGTCATTTATTTATTGAGGAAAATGATCCAATATGACATATTAGTGAATGACAAAAGTATGTGAACCTCTAGGATTAGCAGTTAATTTGAAGGTGAAATTAGAGTCAGGTGTTTTCAGTCAATGGAGGACAATCAGGTGTGAGTGGGCACCCTGTTTTATTTAAAGAACAGGAATCTACCAAAGTCTGCTCTTCACAAGACATGTTTGTGGAAGTGTATCAGGGCATGAACAAAGGAGGTTTCTGAGGACCTCAGAAGAGTTGTTTATGCTCATCAGGCTGTAGAAGGTTACCATCTCTAAATAGTTTGGACTCCACCAATCCACAGTCAGACAGATTGTGTACAAATGGAAGAAATTCAAGACCATTGCTACCCTCCCCAGGAGTGGTCAACCAACAAAGATCACTACAAGAGCAAGGCGTGTAATAGCTGGTGAGGTCACAAAAGACCCCAGGGTAACTTCTAAGCAACTGAAGGCCTCTCTCACATTGGCTAATGTTAATGTTCATGAATCCACCATCAGAAGAACACTGAACAACAATGGTGTGCATGACAGGGTTGCAAGGAAAAAGCCACTGCTCTATAAAAAAGAACATTGCTGCTCGTCATGTGGACAAGCCAGAACACTATTGGAAGAATGTCTTGTAGATGGATGAAATCAAAATAGAACTATTTGATTTAAAAGAAAAGTGTTATGTGTGGAGAAAGGAAAACACTGAATTGCAGCATAAGAACCTTATCCCATCTGTGAAACATGGTGGTGGTAGTATCATGGTGTGGGGCTGTTTTGCTGGATCTGGGCCAGGACGGCTTGCCATCATTGATGGAACAATGAATTCTGAATTATATCAAATATTTCTAAAGGAAAATGTCAGGACATCTGTTCATGAATTGAATCTCAAGGCAAGGTGGGTCATGCAGCAAGACAACGACCCTAAGCACACAAATCATTCTATCACAGAATGGTTAAAGAAGAATAAAGTTTGTGTTTTGGAATGGCCAAGTCAAAGTCCTGACCTTAATGTAATTCAAAATGCTGTGGAAGGACCTGAAGCGAGCAGTTAATGTGAGGAAACCCACCAACATCTCAGAGCTGAAGCTGTTCTGTATGGAGGAATGGGCTAAAATTCCTCCAAGGCAGTGTGCAGGACTGATCAACAGTTACAGGAAACGTTTAGTTGCAGTTATTGCTGCACAGGGGGGTCACACCAGATACTGAAAGCAAAGGTTCACTTACTTTTGCCTCTCACTAATATGCAATATTGGATAATATTGCGCAATAAATAATATTATATTTAAATTTAAATAAAAAGTATAATATTTTTGTCTCATTTGTTTAACTGGGTTCTCTTTATATACTTTAGGACTTGTGTGAAAATCTGATGATGTTTTAGGTCATATCTATGAAGAAATATAGAAAATTCTAAAGGGTTCACAAGCTTTCAAGCACCACTGTATATTAACGTTCCTCCTTCTGGTGCTGTCACTCAGGTTTTTGGTTTACTTGACCCTCTAGGTTAAGTCTGTAGTGTTTTTTAATCAGCTGTAAAAAAAATCGACCCATTAGGGCCTGACTGATACGGAAATTGTGTCACCAGTACTGATACTGATTTTTAAGGAGTAACATATGCTAACAGTCAAAATAATAATAAAAAAGTGATTAATTACTTTAAAAACTGATAACCTCGAACACCAGATATTATTCATTACATGCGCATTAGGATGGTGGATTAAGTAAAGAAATATAAAATAACTTTGTTTTTCAGTTGCTATGTAACTGTTGTTAATGCAGCAGATGCATCATGTCGATACTGACATGGCTGGCTTCATTTTCAGATCTCTGGTGTTTTGTTGATGGGCTCCCATCTCTCAGAATAATAGTATAATCAGATGCATAATTTGTATTCTCCACTGAACTTCCTGTACATGTGTATGTATGCTGGAGTAACCCAGGGAGATTCTGTTGAAGAGCCAATATTTTTATATGCTTATTTCACACAATGCCAGTTTGGAATAAAAACAAGGCTGAGGTTAGAGAAGCCACATTAACGTTCTGAGAATGCAATAGTGGGAATGACTTATATTGCATTTACATTGTAACAAAAGGCATACAATGCCAAATCATATTTTCCTCTGTTGTCACTGGATCTACAATAGAAAAGGTTACTATTGTTGAAACATTAATGGCATTCTTGAGATAAAACAGTGGCTGACAGGAGCATCACAAAATACTGGCTATGGGAAATAAGAGAAACGTTTGGACGGTATTGGAAAATATCTATCTATCTATCTATCTATCTATCTATCTATATATATATATATATATATATATATATATATATATATATATATATATATATACACACACACACACACTTTTTCTCTTTTGGGGTTGTGTATGTTTTCCTGGTATTTTAATGTATTTAATGTAGCATTACTCACCCTACCATATTTATGACTTAGCCAAACTGAACATTACTGGTTGCTGAACTGTCCACTTTGAGTTGGAACACATCTGCGTTTACCTGCCTAACAACATCCTCAAATACGTCATCTTCAGTTTATGATGTGCCACACTCCTCATACAGCCTCATGTCAGTCTGTCTAGTGAACAGAATTCCACATTTGAGGAAAGCTAAGGAGGAAAAACACCCACAGTAAAACAGACTGAATACACTTTGGCAAAAAAAAAATCAAGTGGTTTTCATTATGCAAGATGCATTTCTAAAGTGGCTAAGAAATGGACTAGGATTAACCAAGCAAGGGCTAAAGAGGTAACAGTACAACTACCTTCACCCAATGAAATAACCATTTAAGCTCAGCTTATGCTACATGACTTTAAGCCTGATTTTCCCTTTCTGACAAATTTTCACCATCTGGAGCTCGATCCATGGCACAGATGATCTGGCAATGTGAGAGCAGAAATAAGTCATCCTTAAGCCCTCTTATTAACCCTGGAGTTACTGGAGGCCCTCCAGTATTTTCAAACAGTTTTGATGCTGAACTCAATTCGTTCAGGAATTCTGCAGGACAGTGATGTAACTGAAGGAGTGATTCAGGCAATATACAGTGATTGAGCTAAGAGAGAGTAAAAGAGATGTGCTTGCACTACGAAATGGGACGAGCAATGCATTGAGTTCGGGTTTCGCTCGTTACAATTTCAACTCAGCAGTCAGTTTGCAGTAAAATATTTCTGCAGCTCTGACTGTGATATCTGGGTTTCAACCCTATTTTCAGAACTGTGATATTGCATGCTTTTTCATAGCCAGAACTCATTATGTGTGTTGCACCTTCTATTTGTCTTATTGCCTTTGTGCTTGTTAAAGGAAATTCTGTTAAAAATGGACATGTTTTCTGAATGAATTTCTAATTAGTCTGTGTGTGTGTGTGTGTGTGTGTGTGTGTGTGTGTGTGTATATATATATATATGTATATATACATATACACATACAGACGCGCACTTTTCTATTTTATGTTATTCGTAATATTCAGTTAAAGAAATGAGACAAAAATTTTATACTTGGTCATTTATTTAGTTATTGAGCAAAATGATTCAATATTACATGTTAGTGAGAATCAAAAGTATGTGAACCTCTAGGATTAGCAGTTCATTGGAAAGTGAAATTACAGTCAGGTGTTTTCAATCAATGGGATGACAATCAGGTGTGAGTGAGCACCCTGTTTTATTTAAGGAATAGGGCTTTATCTAAGTCTGCTCCTCACAACACATTTGTGGAAGTGTATCATGGTGCAAACAAAGAAGATTTCTGAGGATCTCAGAAAAAGAGTTGTTGATACTCATCAAGTCTGGAAAAGGTTACAAAACAAAGAGTAAACTCTAAAGAGTTTGGACTTCACCAATCCACAGTCAGACAGATTGTGTACAAATGGAAGAAATTCAAGACCATTGTGACCCTCCCCAGGAGTGGTCGAACAACAAAGAGCACTCCAAGAGCAAGGCGTGTAATACTTGGTGAGGTCACAAAGGATAACTTCTAAGCAACTGAAGGCCTCTCTCAGATTGGCTAATGTTAATGTTCATAAGTCCACCATCAGAAGAACACTGAACAACAATGGTGTGCATGGCAGGGTTGCAAGGAGAAAGCCACTGCTCTCCAAAAAGAGCATTGCTGCTTGTGTGCTGCTTGCTAAAGATCACGTGGACAAGCCAGAAGGCTATTGGAAGAATATTTTGTGGATGGATGAGATCAAAATAGAACTATTTGGTTTAAAAGAAAAGCATTTTGTTTGGAGAAAGGAAAACACTGCATTCCAGCATAAGAACCTTATCCCATCTGTGAAACATGGTGGTGGTAGTATCATGGTTTGGACCTGTTTTACTGCATCTGAGCCAGGCCAGCTTGCCATCACTGATGGAGCAATGAATTCTGAATTATATCAGAGGATTCTAAAGGAAAATGTCAGGACATCTGTTCATGAACTTAATCTCAGGAGAAGGTGGCTCATGCAGCAAGACAACGACCCTAAGCACACAAGTCGTTCTACCAAAGCATGGTTAAAGAAGAATAAAGTTCATGTTGTGGAATGGCCTTAATCCAAACGAAATGTTGTGGAAGGACCTGAAGAGAGCATTTAATGTGAGGAAACCCACCAACATTCCAGAGCTGAAGCTGTTCTGTACGGAGGAATGGGCTAAAATTCCTCCAAGCCGGTGTGCGGGACTGATCAACAGTTACAGGAAACGTTTAGTTGCAGTTATTGCTGCACAAGGGGGTCACACCAGATACTGAAAGCAAAGGTTCTCATAATGTTGCCACTCACTAATATGTAATATTGGATCATTTTGCTCAATAAATAAATGATCAAGTATAATATTTTTGTCTCGTTTCTTTAACTGGGTTCCCTTTATCTACAATGGGGCAAAAATGTATTTAATCAGCCACTGATTGTGCGAGTTCTCCTACTTAGAAAGAAGAGCGAGGTCTGTAATTTTCATCATAGGTGCACTTCAACTATGAGAGACAAAATGAGAAAAAACAGGAAATCTCACTTTAGGATTTTTAAATAATGTATTTGTAAATTATGGTGGAAAATAAGTATTTGGCCAATAACAAAAGTTCAACTCAGAACTTTGTAACTTTTTGTTGGCAATGAGAGAGGTCAAACAATTCCTGCAAGTCTTCACCAGGTTTGCACACACTGTAGCAGGTATTTTGGCCCATTCCTCCATGCAGATCTCCTCTAGAGCAGTGATGTTTTGGGGCAACACGAACTTTCAACTTCCTCCACAAATTTTCTATGGGGTTGAGGTCTGGAGACTGGCTAGGCCACTCCAGGACCTTGAAATGCTTTTTACGGAGCCACTCCTTTGTTGCCTGTGTGGTGTGTTTGGGATCATTGTCATGCTGGAAGACCCAGCCACATTCCATCTTCAATGCTCTCACTGATGGAAAGAGGTTTTGGCTTAAAATGTCACGATACATGGCCCCGTTTATTCTTCCCTTAACATGGATCAGTCGTCTTGTCCCCTTTACAGAAAAAACAGCCTAAAAGCATGATATTTCCGCCCCCATGCTTCACAGTAGGTATGGTGTTCTTGGGATGCAACTCAGCATTCTTCTTCCTTCAAACATGAGAAGTTGAGTTTAAAACAAAAAGTTTTATTTTGGTTTCATCTGACCACATGATATTCTCCCAATCCTCTTCTGGATCATCCATATGCTCTCTGGCAAACTTCAGAATAGCCTGGACATGTACTGGCTTAAGCAGGGGGACATGCCTGGCACTGCGGTATCTGAATCCCTCTTGGCGTAGTGTGTTACTGATGGTAACCTTTGTTACTTTGGTCCCAACTTTCTGCAGGTCATTCACCAGGTTCCTCAGTGTAGTTCTGGGATTTTTGCTCACCGTTCTCATGATCATTTTGACCCCACAGGATGAGATCTTGCGTGGAGCCCCAGATCGAGGGAGAATATCAATCGTCTTGAATGTCTTCCATTTTCATACATTTGCTTCCACAGTTGATTTATTCACACCAATCTGTTTGCCTATTGTAGATTCACTCTTCCCAGCCTGGTGCAGGTCTACAATTTTCTTCCTGGTGTCCTTCAACAGCTATTTGGTCTTGGCCATGGTTGAGTTTGGAGTCTGACTGTTTGAGGCTGTGGACACAAGTCATTAATACAGGTAACTAGTGGAGGACAAAAGATCTTCTTAAAGAAGAAGTTACAGATCTGTGAGAGCCAGAAATCTTGCTTGTTTGTGGGTGACCAAATACTTATTTTTCACCATGATTTACAATTAAATTCTTTAAAAATCCTACAATGTGATTTCCTAGATATTTTTTCTCATTTTGTCTCTCATAGTTGAAGTGTACCTATGGTGAAAATTACGGACCTCTCTCATCTTTCCAAGTAGGAGAACTTGCACAATCAGTGGCTGACTAAATACTTTTTTGCCCCAGTGTAGTTTTAGGACTTTTAGGTGTGAAAATCTGATGATGTTTTAGGTAATATTCATGCAGAAATATATAAAATTCTAAAAGGTTCACAAACTTTCAAGCACCACTGTATATGCAGCCCAAAGTGTTTGGATCCCTTTTTGAGTCTTGGTCCTCCCAAGGTTTCTTCCATGTTACAGTCACCTGCATTCACTACCATGAAATATGTGCACCAAATACTACAAATTCATTAAATGTGTTTTCAAGGCCATCAGGACAGGAATATGGTTTTGAGACCTCAGTTTGCAGACATGAATATTACTTGACAAAATAAAAGTTAATATTTTCTCAACAACTCTGCTTTAAGTGCTCAAAAATAGAACTATGATTGTTTACACGGGTTTTGTAGAGTACATTGAAGATTTGAAACCATTTTACATGCAGACAGAGAACTGAGAACCTGGCATGGATGTCCAATGTCCAATGTTCTGGCAATAATCGTCTAGAACCTCAGCTTCATATTATTAGAGCTCCAAAGATTAAATCAAACAAACAAAAGTTACAGATTATCAGCTCTCTACATTGTCATAGCTAACCATTGTAATTTTCAAATGTGCACAAACACGTGAAATGAATGCTTACATTTTTTATTTTATGACTCACCTTCAATCAGCTTCCTAGTAATCTAAATACACAAGAAATAAGGAATATTCACCTGCAATGTAATTTAAATAACACTAAAATTAGTTGACCTAGCTAAAAGTTTAGCTGTTAGCTCATAAGCAAAGCCAAACACTTGGTTGAGCAACCTAGCTAACTGATGCTAGATTGCCACATACCAAAGCTGTCAGCCAGAAACTTTTATTTCACTTTAGAAAACAAATTTTATCTGTCCCACAAAACAGAATAAACAAGCAGAGTCATTTTATTGCTAAGACGTAATGTAACAAAAATAAAATGATAGTCTTACCAGAAAATCCTCAAAGCATGAAGGGCAGGGCCATGTCTTTTTTTACACCACTACAAATTTACACTACAAATTTACTGAAGTTAATAACAATTAACATTGCAATTTTAACACAGTTATACTGTGTGACACGGTGACCCACTCATTATTTAGTTTTGGTGCCGGGCCTATTTTCCACTTGTGTCATAACTAACCATTTGTTACTTGTCTCTCTCCCTCCCAAGCAATTCCACTTTTTACAATATCTCTGTGTAAATATTCTGCCAAAATTAAAAATAAATAAAATTTTCCTTACAAAAATGTGTCATTTCTGACTTGTCTTTTTTTTTTACTTTGACTTTCCTGTTGCATAGAAATAGTCAATGTATTCGACAAAATGCAAATAAAAAGAAAGCTAATAAATCAAAACCAAACTCCAAATTGATACTAAGAAAAAACGCAGATGTACTGGTGCCATTTGCTAAAAACTTATAATTGTATTACTGAATATAGTAACTTTTAAGGTGACAATCTACTGTCTGGATTATAAATACAAGGTGGACAAAGTCATTCTTTAATATTGGGAAGATTTTAGGGAATATACAGATGGAAATCAGGAAAATGTCATAAATCAGGAAATGTCAAATACCTGCATTCCTGAAAACTCAGTCATTTTTGTAATATATAATTAAGTTCTTTTCACAGTATTTTTAGATTAATATTTTTAGATTATGCAGAATAAAAGTTGAGATAAAATACAGTTTAAATATTTTAACAAAATCCCTTCCCCCTGGCCAATTGCACTGTTACAAATTTACAGTCTGACATATCATAACATAAGTTCAGTGTTGAGTGTGATAAATGGTGTATGAATGCACACAAAAAAAAAAATATATATATATATATATATATATATATATATGAGATTAAAAAATGAGAGAGGTACAAAAAATGCTTCTCTAGCTGATTCGTAACTGGTTGACAAATGGTGACAGCATAGATTCTTTTAGCATTTCAAAGTTTTTTCTATGGTCAGATGTTGCACAAGATCCCTAATCAATAGATTGCAAGTTGGAGAAAATCTTGCTTTTCATTTAAGCAGTATGATTCTCCTAGTCAGGACAACTTATCATGTTTTTGTGACATTGGTTGAGAAAGAGTACCTGTAGTACCATGACAAATAGTGCAATGATAGCAATAGGTTTTATGGATATTTCTACCAGGTTTGAAAGGAATTTGAATATAGATTGCCAAAAATCTGTCAGTTTTTGGGCAAAGTCAAAACATATGTGATAAAGTGACTGGTGTTGTTCCACAAGGTTCCACAGCTGAGATTGATGTTTTGTGTTAATTTGGTCAATCTTGCTTTAAACCAGTGAGATGTATGTTCAGCCTTGAAGATGAGTGCATTTTTTCTATTGTAGATTGCCATATGCCCTCAGAAAGATCCATACCTAATTCTTTTTCCCATCTGCTCTTTAAACGTGTCAGGGATTCTAAATTGACTTGAGTGAAGTGTAGATATTGCCCACAGCCTCTTTAGGGTAGGAAATGAGCTCCAAAACAGATTCAAGGAGACATCTGGGCGATAATAATGGAAAGTGATCTGAGTGTGAAGATACAAAGCTGGAGGTTGCAAAAATTTGATGTGAGAATTAGGGATTTTGAATATTAATCGCATATGCTCAAATGATGCAAAATTATCAACATATCTATAATAAGTCTCTTAATGTATCAAGTTCAATCTTGGTCCAGGTATTGAAAAGTGCATTTATGTTTCTTGGAATAGCGGCCTTGATTAATAAAATTATTAACTAAAAAGATTTATGTGAACTGTAACCAAGCTCTCAAGGAATGCTTAACCTCTGGGCTCAAAGAATATCTGAGTACAGGTACAAGTGGTAGGAACCTAGAGTAACATGAAGCAGGTAAGGAGCCAGGACAACATAACAAGCCATTAGACAAGCTTTCTAGTATGGTGTAAAGAAAACGCATTTAATTATATTTCGTGTTTAATTTAATTTCATTTAAATCAATTTCATTTAATTAAATGTTGGAAACCACCTGCTTTTTTTCACCTTCAAATGTCGTTTAATCATATACTGACTTCTCTGGGCTTGGAGGCATCTGGGATGGACCATCACACAGTGGAAACTTTTTGGGAAGAAATGGATGCTGTGTCTTCCGGACAATCTAGACTATTATCAGCAACAAGTCCAAAAGCCAGGCTCTGTCATTGTATTGGGTTGTTCCACTGCCAATGGCAAAGGTCATTTACATATCTGTTATTCAGCATTAATGCAGAAAACTACATTGAGATTTTAGAGCAACATAAGCTGCCTTTAATCTTTCCCAGGAACGTTTTCATTTTGCAACAAGACAGTGAAAAACAAATAACAGATGCAAATAAATCAGAATCAGAAATCAGAAAAGGTTAGGACTAAAATATGCAAATCCCTTCAAAGTTTTTCTTTGAGAAACACTGTTTTAAAACATTTCAATAATTTCCTCACACATTTACTGATAAACTGGTGATCCTCTGCCCATCTTTGGTCCTCAAAACGTCAGCCTTTCCTTGATACTGATTTTGTATCAAATCATGATTGTTTTGACATCACCTATTTGCAAATCATATCATTATTTAGATTTTACCTCATTACTAGACCTAAATTGCCTCTGTCCCAACTTATTTTGGAATGTGTAGCAAGCTTGAAATGCAGGAATGGATGTTCATTAACGAATTAAATGAAGGTGACCAGACAAAACATAAAATACCTAGGGTTCATACTGTCTGCAATTAAATCAAAAGTCAAAGTGAATGTAAGAAACACTGCATATTTTTTATTATTTGCATTTTAAATACTGTCTCAACTTTTTCTGATTTAGAGTTGTACATATAAAAAGTAGGACTTCACCACTAATATATCACTAGTCAAACATACAAAGTTTATCATAGTGGCTTCCCATCCCCAGTCACCAACAAGAATGAGTCTAAATCCCTTCAAATGTATTCACACATTAGGTGTTTGTGTGATCTATCAGGTTTCTCCACTGTTAAATTTAACAAATAAGATTTTAATTATGAAAAATAAAAACTAGAAATAAGAAATTGGTGCTCATTAAATAGTAACCCAACACCTCTACCACAGCTCAGTCATTCCATTTTCTTGACTGCAATTATAAAACCGTTTAAACAATTATTTAAGCAGTTGATAAGACTAATGAGGTTCTTAACTGAGGTTAATGGTAATAAGTGGTTATAGTTGTAGGCTACTTATCTCCTTGGGAGATGGTTTTATTCCAGTTTAAACATAGACAGTGTTACTATATAATGTTCATCACCAAATAAAGGTAAAATATATAGTGAGTTTTAAGTCTCTTCCATAACACAATTAAAGTAGCACTGTCTTTAGAAAATGTTTGCTTTCAACGTAGGATGGTTAGAGATGCAAAAACAAAAAATCTCTCATGGTCACTGTTTTAATGTAGAAGATGGTACTCTATTGGGTCAAACAAATCCCAGAATCTACATCTAGACATCAATAAACTATTTGAAGTCTTTGCTTTCATCTAACCACAACAAAAGGCTGGGGTTTGCAGCTATTAGAAACTTTGTCTGTGTTTACAACAGATGGTTATACAGAAGTCCACAAGAGAGAATCTAGTTCTCTGCATGATATGGGGAAATGTTTTATTTTATATTGCTATCAGATGCTCTTTATACTCCAATTTCAAGCATTATAGCAGAATCCTCTTGACCATTGTCTTAGCAAAGATTGGTTACACGAAATTGTAAATGTAGAGGTGCCAATAAATTGTGACTGTGATAGCTGTTTTTTTCTTAGTATACATTGAATGTAAAAATAGAATGGATTTTCCATAGTGTGACATTACGCTAAACATACTTTTTTCATGAGATCTTTTTAAAAACTTACTATTAACCATGGTGTCAAATTCTGGAACTGATTATTACAAACTCCCATGTAAACAGCAAAAGAACAAACAGTGGGTGAGGTGATGACAGATGGATCAGTGAGTCATCATAACAGTGCATCATACAGTCATGTACACCATATGGGCAGTCATACAGTCAAGGATATGGCTTTGCATACTTTCCTGATGCATATACTTAGGGTGGCCAAACAACCCATTTTTCAGTCTATGTCCCGGTGTCCCAACTTATTTTTAAAATATGTACATTTGTCCCATATGTCAAAGAAAATTACATTTATGTAATAAACATTAACATTTATTGATTTTGAAAATGTATGTAATTCAACCAATTATCAGCCACTCTTCATCATTACTTAATTCCCTCACTCACTATGGCTGATGTACCCCATAATATTAATAAACATATTCAAATGAAAAAGTTACAATACTGTACACACAGCATCCCATAGTACGCCAGAATTGAAAATCTTGGCAAAAGTAACTGTGTGACGTGCAAGGAGAAAGAACTAACAAACTCAGCAGAATAAGCATTAAAGTTTCTGACAGATTAGTGAGGGAATGAGGGGATTAAGAGCAATGCACACAGTGACCAGAAAAGCTCTGCATGCTACATCTCGGTTCACCCAACAGAATCCATCACCATCAGCTCTGTTCATTCTATTGTAGAGACTGATTGAGGGAAATCTCAGATTAAGTATTGCCAGTAAACGACAGTATATCAACTGGTCCCTTAGTTGCTCAGCATTCAAAGAAGTGCCAATGCAGACAAGACTCACCAGTTCTTATACTTTAGATAGCAAATAACGATCCCCTGTCAAAGCAGTTAGCTTTTGTCACAGTACACCCAGGAAACATAAATAAATCTTTTCTCAACTATATTTCCACATTAAAACCATCAAAATCAAATTGAAAACATTTATTTGAAAAACTGATAAATTATTAAAGTTTAACAGAAAAATACCTGGTTTGGATATGTGATCAGCCACTCTAGAGTAACCATTACATTACTCATTTACCACCAATCACCTTCCAGAGCCACAGACCAGGCTAACTGATCTACACCTGACATAAATTGTAGCAGCTTTGAATACTTCAGTATAAAACACCTGGTCCTTGAGAATTCCACTGCAAGTAGTGTATGGTAACATGAGGAAATTTACCATGATGTGAAAGATGCTTTCAAAAGGACGCTGTGATAACTTGTAAGCCACAAGTCAGGAGAATGACACAACAAGATTTCAGAGGCTTTAATGATTCATTGGAGTACCATTCAGAGCATTATTGATATGTGGAAAGTGTAGGGCACTGTCAGTAATTTACCTTAGTTGGGTTGTCCCTCTAAACCAGATGAATGGACCAGGAGGATATTTATCAGCTAAACCGCCAAAAGGCCAGTGGCAATTTAAATACTTTAAATACTTCTGATATCATTTGGCAAAAGCTTTTCTTGCCAGATGAAACCAAGATTTACATTTTTGGACTTAAATCCAAGTACTATGTTTGAGGAAAGTCTAACAAAGCACACCACCCCAAATATACCATATTTACAATGAAAGATGTTTAGCGGGTGGGTCTGTGGGTCTGTAGCTGGCACTGGGCAATTTGTCAGGATTAAAGTGAAAAGGGATTCTGCCAAGTACCCTGATGTAAATCCAATAGAAAATCTTAACAATTCTGCAAGAAACAATGAGCTAGTATTCTCTTCCATTCTCTGTGTGCAAAGCTGAAAGGGACATAACCGAACACACTGATGGCTGTAATTAAGGCAAAACATAAATCAGGGGGTTGAACACTTTTCCAACCCTGTTATACTTACATTTTTCACTTAAAAAATATTTCAGAACTGCTGCCTCTTTTCTCATTACTTGCATGTTCTAAGGCAAATGTGTAAATAAAGCTGGAATTATTTTTTAATGGATTTTGCTTTCTGTAAGAAAAAAGTGAATACTTAAAATGGGTGTGATGATTTTCTATTGGCAATGTAATGCTTCCCTGATTTAAAAAAAACCTACACACAGTGCAAGAGGGAGAATAAATGAATAAGGCAGAGTGAGAGGCCGCTGATAAATAGAGACTCTAAAGAGACTCCAGGGGAACAAGAGACAGGCCTAAAGCAGTTCCACTTTAGTCAGTGCAATCAAGGTTTGCCTAAAATTAAATTAACAGCGACACTTGCACACATGCAAGTAAAACCAACACACACTACTGCAAACGCCAGAAAAGTGCCTCCACACATATACCTCTGTGCAAAAGTTTTACAGAATCTATGGACATTTTAAGTCTTCTGCATTAGTTTATCAGGGAAGGTACACATTTCTTTTGTAATGAACAAAACAGTATGATTCTACAGTATTATTTCCTATGTTGTTAAAAGAAGGAACATAGTAATTAACAGAGCACTTTCTAGATACAAAAGCTTATGGACAGCTCAGTGCATGATTAAATAAATCTAACAACTAGGTGCTACTAATTGAAACTGAATGATTAACTGAAACAGAAGCATCTGTGCAGAGGTAATAAAGCTGAGTAAAAGATTATAGCAGCTGAACCTTAAAATCTTACATCAGCGTAAGAATGAGTATAGCACGAGATAAAAGGCAATTATTCTGCACTTGCAAGACCTCTCCCAAGCTGAACTTTCACAGTAGACAAGTGTTTCCAGATGTGCTGTCTAAGCTCTTTTGCACAAGCACAAACAAACAGCCTTGATGGATGAGTTGCAACTAAAAAGCTAAAAGTTCTCAGAGAAAGAAATAAAGCCATTTTACCTCACCCAAAGAAATATTACCTCATTCACGTCACTCTGTGCTTAACTGTTTTGGCTAAATTTTAAGAGCTATTCATCTATAAAAAACATCGCATTGGAAATAGCTTGACCTCTGACTGAGTGTAGTCCATGCCATACTGCATGTACCATTTTTTAGCTTTTCTACTGGGAAGTAGTTTAAGAGTTGTGTATTAAGCAAGTATGTGTACCACAGGGGTTAAAAGAGTTTTCTCAATCAGAGAGGCACATTTCAAAATCAAAGTCAAATTTATTTCTATAGCGTTTTCTACAATGGGGCATTGTCCCAAAGCAGCTTTACAAATATCTATGCCCATATCCCTAGTTGTCACCTGAAAAAAAGAGATGTATCTGAACTGGAACAGAACTGAACTTGTGCATCATTTGCATGGCAAGGGATATATTTTATTTAATTGCCTGAGCAAACTTTGCAGGCATTCTGTGTTATTACAGGAGCACTAACTACAGGGTGTGCCATATGCGCTGTGTCTGAATTTCAGTTTGTTCTGGATAATTTGCCAAAAAATATCAAAAATTATTTCATTTGTGGTGGCCTAATGACTTTCTATCACATCCAATCATAATTATACGGAATTACTAAAAAACAATTAACATAATATTCCTGTGAGCAGAGTGGGCATTTTGTGGTGGAAACTGAGGTTGAAACTTAAAAAAGCCCTGCATTCAGGCAGACTGAGTGTCCATCCATCAAAGGTAAAGTGTGCAGTGTAGTACTTAGATGTACTAACAACATATCATCTTATAATGCATCTCTCCAGAAAACAATGGGAAGTGATACCTTTTGGTTAATGTTAGAAAAATTTCATGGCTAGTTGCTTTGTGTACGTTTATGTGCTTAACCACAAAAAAAATGATGAAGGCAAGACAGATTTGATATCACTAAGGGAGTTAAAGAACTTTAACAATTTCAAGTTAAGTGCCTGTGAATTGGTTGGGGTATGTGCTGATATATGTTTGTTGCTCACTCCTAAAGCACTAATATACAGTATAACTGTGTGGAGGCGTTTTTATTGGAAAAAGGTAAAGTAGTTTCCATTTTTTGTTTACTCAACCTGAGTAGTTGGGTAAATCTATTAAGGAACTTTTAAGGTGAATAAACGTTAATAATAATTTTTATTTATTGTTACTGAAGTGTTTATTCCTTAATCGCTCACCTTGGAGTAGGGACATCTCTTCAACCTATTCAGAAACGTCTGTCCTTTTTGATACTTATGGGGATAAAGTTCCCATTAGTAAAAGTCTTAAAGAATTTTACAAATGAAAACAGATGCCTGACAAGGCCATTTTGTTCCTATGCATATGGTTTGCAAGAGGAACTAACACAGAGACTGTAACCATGTCCCTCATGGTGAGGAGGTGTGAGGAGGGAACAACTGATTATTTCTTGAGGTGTGAAATGAAAAGGAAGTCAAGAAGGAGAAAGATTTGAGATTTGTTGGTTAGATGCAAGCTGAGTAAGAGGGGTGCTGTGAATGGCACCTCATCCATAGAGAATACCTGGTTCCAGCTAACTCTGGAAAAATTCCATGAGGCCATACAGAAATAGATGTCTGCCAGAAAAGGTACAGTCGTATGAAAAAGTTTGGGCACCCCTGATAATTTTCATGATTTTAGTTTATAAATCATTGGTTGTTCAGATCAACAACTTGAGTTAAATATATCATATAGCAGATGAACACAGTGATATCTGAGAAGTGAAATGAACCCCCCCCACCCCCCCCAACCCCCCCCACCACCCCCCCGCCCCCACCCCCCCACACACCCCCCCCCCCCCCCCACCCCCCACCCACCCCCCCCCCCCCACCCCCCCACCCCCCCCCCCCCCCCACCCCCCCCACCCCCCCCCCCACCCCCCCCCCCCCCCCACCCCCCCAAACACCCACCTGATTTTAGTTTTAATAAATCATTGGTTTTGTTCATATCAACAACTTGAGTTTTAAATATATCATATAGCAGATGAACACAGTGATATTTGAGAAGTGAAATGAAGTTTATAGGATTTACAGAAAGTGTGCAGTAATTATTCAAACAAAATTAGGCAGATGCATAAATTAGGGCACCCCAACAGAAAAATGACATCAATATTTAGAAGATCCTCCTTTTGTAGAAATAACAGCCGCTAAACGCTTCCTACAGCTTCCAGTCTGGATTCTGGTTGAAGGTGCTTTCGACCATTCTTCTTTAGAAACATCTCCAGTTCAGTCAGGTTTGATGGTTTCCGAGAATGGACAGCCCACATTTTCAGTAATATTCATGTCTGGGGACTGAGATGGCCATTCCAGAACGTTGTACTGGTTCCTCTGCATGAATGCTTTAGTAGATTTTGAGCAGGGTTTGGGTCGTTGCCTCGGTGCAACTTTGTCACTGATTCTCTTGAACATTGTTCTCAAGAATTCTGGATCTATTAACTGAATTCCAGCGACCCTCACTTTAACAGATTCCTAGTACCCTACCCTCCACTGGCCACAGCAGTCCACATAAGCAATGATGGAACCGCCATACCAAATCTTACTGGGGTAGCAAGTGTGTTTGTCCTTGGGAGCGGGTTTTTTCTTTTTCCGCTCCTTGTTATGGTCCAATAACTCATTTTTAAGTTTCACATCAGTACACACACTTTAATTCGCAAAATTGAAGCTGATTGTCCAAATGTGGCTGTAGCACACCTCAATGACTCTGTTTGTGGCGTGTGGCTGGGCAGAAAAGCTTTCTTCTGCATTACTCTCCCATACAGCCTCTCCTTGTGCAAAGTGCGCTGTATAGTTGAACGATGAACAGTGACACCTCTGCAGCAAGATGAGGTTGTAGGTCTTGGAGGTGTGTGTGTGGCTTGACTATGATGTTCTCACCATCCTTCGTCCTCTCCTATCTGAGATTTTTTCTTGGTCTGCCACTTCGTGAGTCCCTTAACTAGAACTGTGCCTGTGTTTTCCATTGCCCTCACTATTTTCCTCACAGTAGAACCTGAACAGCCGAAATCTCTGAGAGAGCTTTTCCCTTTCCCTGAACCATGATGTTGAACAACCTTTGTTTTCAGGCCATTTGAGAGTTGTTTTGAGGCTCCCATGTTGCCACTCTTCACAGAAGATGCAAAGAGGAGAAAAACTTCCAATTGGCCACCTTAACACTTTCTCATAGTTGGATTCACTTGTGTATGTAGATCAAGGGTCAATGAGCTTACAAAACAAATTTTGTGTTCCAATAATTAGTGCTAAAGGTATTCAAATGACAAGGGTGCCCAAATTTATGCACCTGCCTCATTTTGTTTGAATAATTACTGCACACTTTATGTAAATCCTATAAACTTCATTTCACTTTTCAGATGTCACTGTGTTCATCTGCTATATGATATATTTAACTCAAGTTGCTGATCTGAACAACCAATGATTTATAAACTAAAATCATGAAAATTATCAGGGGTGCCCAAACTTTTTCATACCACTGTATACCTACAAGAGTACAAAGAGAGTCAGAAGAAAGTAAAGACTCAGCAAAAGGAATTCAAATGGCCCCATTTGAAAAACAGTGAAAGTAATACATGTAAAGAGCCCAGGCACACTAGCCAATATTGCCTCCACTGAGATGGTCAAGAGAATAAGGAAGCTGTGAGCAACCTTGAAACAGGGACAAATGACAGTATGGCTGCAGTTCCTACTGGAACTTACAGTGGTGCTTGAAAGTTTGTGAACCGTTTAGAATTTTCTATATTTTCTGCATAAATATATTTTCACATCAGTCCTAAAAGTAGATACAGAGAACCCATTTATACAAATAAGAAAAAACTATTATACTTGGTCATTTATTTATTGAGGAAAATTATCCAATATTACATATTAGTGAGTGGCAAAAGTATGTGAACCTCTAGGATTAGCAGTTAATTTGAAGTTAAAATTAGAGTCAGGTGTTTTCAATCAATGGGATGACAATCAGGTGTGAGTGGGCACCCTGTTTTATTTAAAGAACAAGGATCTATCAAAGTCTGTTCTTCATAACACACGTTTGTGGAAGTGTATCATGGCTCAAACAAAGGAGATTTCTTAGGACCTCAGAAAAAGTTGTTGCTGCTCATCAGGCTGGAAAAGGTTACAAAACCATCTCTAAAGAGTTTGGACTCCACCAATCCACAGTCAGACAGATTGTGTACAAATGGAGGAAATTCAAGACCATGGTTATCCTTCCCAGGAGTGGTCGACCAACTAAGATCACTACAAGAGCAAGGCGTGTAATAGTTGGCGAGGTCACAGAGGACCCCAGGGTAACTTCTAAGCAACTGAAGGCTTCTTTCACATTGGCTAATGTTAATGTTCATGAGTCCACCATCAGAAAATCACTGAAAAACAATGGTGTGAATGGCAGGGTTGCAAGGAGCCATGCACACCATGCACACTCTAAAACGAACAAACGAACGAAGAGTCAGGACCCTTCAGTAAGTTTGTCTTGATGCATGCTCACCCAGGTTGAGAAAGATATCTTGGCTAAGTGGCTGAATTTTGCTGTGACACCAAGGCAAATACCACTAGTGGAACTGATTTTAGCCACAGAAACAGAAATCCGCAACAACAACATTGCGGACATGGAAGCAGAACAACTGCGAATGAAAGTTTCAGCCTGCCTTAGCAATGCAAAGCCACCATCATCCAACATCAGCAGAGAGGAGAGGAATGCGCATACGACTCTCAGTAAGGATAATGACATCATCGTCCTTCCAGTGGACAAAGGCAGGTGCGCTGTCTTATTAAACCAGACAGACTATCATGAGAAAGTTATAACTCTACTTAGAGACACTAACACTTATGAGCCCCTGAGGTAGTCCGAATGAAGCTGCAGGATGACCCCACTCTCAGCAATAGGGCCACCCTTAACTCGGACCAGGTCTGTTTTCTTCTGGAGCTGTGTCTTCAGTCCACCTATTTCACATGCAGTGGTTCTATAGGCAGAAACATGGGTGCGCCATGGGTTTCCCAGTTTCACCTATCGTGGCCAACCTGTATATGGAAGAAGTGGAAAAGAAGGCACTAAGATCCTATTCAGGAACACCACCCAGTCCTTTGTTCAGATATGTGGATGACTCCTGGCTTAAAATAAAATCTTAGGAAGTACCACATTTCACCGACCACATCAACTCAGTGGACAAACACATTAAGTTCACCAGGGAGGATGTGAAGAATGACAGGTTAGCTTTCTTGGATTGTGAGGTTGTGATTGGAGATGGGGGACGATTGAAAGTCATTGTTCAAAGTTTGACTCTCATCATCCACTGGAGCACAAACTAGGAGTCATCAGGACACTGTACCACTGAGCAGACAGTGTCCCCACTGACACAGAGGCCAAGGATGGAGAGAAATCTCACATTAAGCAGGCCCTGGGCAAATGTGGTTATACGAACTGGGCATTTGTCAAAGCCAATAAGACTCCCAAACAGTGCTCCAGCAGATCAACAAGAGGAGAACAACAACCGCAGTCTAAGCGTAAACCGGTCGTGATTCCAGTTGTGGCAGGAACAGTTGAGACACATATTTTCCAAACACCGCATCTCAATGTAGTGTACGCTGTTAAGTGCCAGGAGGATTGCCAGGAATTGTACATCGGGGAAACCAAACAGCCACTGGCGAAACTTATGGCACAACATAGAAGAGCTACCTCATCAGGTCAAAACTCTGTGGTTTACACCCACCTACAGGCCAGTGGCCACTCTTTCAAGGATGAAGACTTGCAGATCCTTGATAGGGAGGAACGATGGTTTGAACGCGGAAAAAAAGAAGCTATTTTTGTAAAAAGGGAATGTCTATCCCTGAACCAAGGAGGGGGCTTCAGAGTACATCTCTCACCATCTTTCAACCCCGCTATCACAGCCCTTCCCCAATCCTGTGTGAATGGCACACATGGTCATTGTCTTTAATGCATATGGCAATCTGCATATTAAACTAATTACCGGTCCCATTGTTAGGCAATGGTGCTGTATCAGTCGTTATGCAAAATGTGCTGTATATAAGACTGGGGAGGTTTTCCAACTAGTTGAGACTGAAGAAGTCACTTCGATGAGTTACGAAATGTTTCTCCCACATAACCTTATGCCCAGATGAACAGATTCAACTTCTGGGAACTTCAGTAAGTGTGTTTACATGCATCCGATCATAGTAAAATTTCTGCAGTTATGTGAGTATTCAAGTGGTCATGTACAGTGCATTCTGAGAGTTTTCAATCCCTTTCACTTTTTTCAAATTTTGTTATGAGTGGGGACAGTTATGCAGACTGTTTATTTTTTTAGTTAAACAGGTAGAGACTACATTCCAGCACCTAAACAGCATGACCTTTACACATATCACATATCTTTGTTAAGATATTTGAGACTAATTGTATTGAAGAATGGGGACACTCCCTTGTCCAAGGATGAAAGTGTCCACAGTCACCCCTACATGGCTGGGAGGTTCACCGACATTACTTGTTGCATCATTCATGGATGCTACGAGAGTGCAGTTTGTTTAAACATTTTTAACACTAAGACTGTTTTGGTTGTTGTTTTTTTACTAATCTCCTAATATGTAATGAGGTTTAACAATAATGTCAATGTGCATACTTCACATTTTATTTGAACTTTGACTCCATGACTTTAGTTTCGCTCTTAGATATTTATCATCTACGCCGCCCAAGGAGGTTGGGTCCCTTTTTGAGTCTTGGTCCTCCTAAGGTTTCTTCCTATAACACTCAGGGAGTTTTTCCTTGCCACTGTCGCCCTAGGCTTGCTCAATTTGGGATTGGACGTAGTTATTAGGAGATAATCTAAACTTGTAAAGTTGCTTTGAGACAATGCTCCATTGTAAAAAGCGTTATATAAATAAATCTGACTTGACTTGACTTGACATAAGAATCATAATGCACTCCTAGGTAAAAATCTCCAGTGACTCAAAGATAAGAGCTCGATGCTAGAAATACCAGTTCCTGAGAATCTGGGTTTGAATCCCCGATGGGGGCTTGCAATTTGAAGTTTGGATGGTGGGTTTATGGCACTAGCGCCCTGTTCAGGCTGTACCTCTGCATCCAGTGAATGCTGGGTTAGGCTCCAGACCCTCCCCCACAACCCTGACCAGGATAAGTGGAGGTAAAATGGGATGCTTTGCTTTGCTTCTTAGGGAAAAACATAGCTTGACTTCCCCAACTACCATCTCACAAAGAAACAGTAAAACAGCAAGTATATTCACACACCAAGTAATCTGACAATTTAAAAAATAACACTGTTTACTGTACTGGGAGTAGTATTATAATGTGAAAATATTCTCCAGTATATTAGATTCACTGAGACACACAATTAGATCAACGCTGACTGGGAAACACAGGGTGGAAGCATGGTGTAAAAACATTGGAGCAGGAGAGGAAAAAAAAAACAATAAATTGCAATATCTTTGCAAACTAAATATCAGGTTTTTTGGCTGTTTCACCACCTGCCATGCTTCAAGCCTATTGCACATGACAGAACTCTACACTGTTGTAGAGTGCACTGTTCTTGATTCAGCATCTTGTAGTCTTCATGTTATCAGAGTACAGGCCATAGTTCATGTGAAGGTAACCTAAGAGAAGATACTGGTAGCACATATTTGTTACACAGCTGCCAGTAGTGATGGTAGAGTCTCCAGTGAGATTCCAGTGAAATGGACTGAGCACATCAAATAACCGAAGTCACATTTACTGTATTTCCATAGAGCTGTTGCATATCAGATCATTGTCTCAAAGCAGACTTACAACTGCCTAGGTCCACAGCCCAAATTGAGCAAGCATTTGCTACAGTTGCAAGAAAAGAAACCCCTAAATGGGATGAGGAAGAAACCTTGAGAACCACACAAGCTGCCATCAATATACATTCTGCCTGAGTAATTAACTTCATGTACCTCAGTCTACTTTTTAATGGAAATTGTAAATCTACTATTTTTTACTGACAGAGGTTACAAGAAACTGTGAAACTGCTCTACTTCTCTCTCCCATATTTCCTCTGAAAAAAAAGAACAGTGACAGACACTTACTGAATTATTCCACTACAAACTTCTACCAACAGACACACTATCTGTAGTCTGAGGAAGGAGAAATAGGAATAGTACTAGTACTACGATAAGAAAATAGGAGAAAGAGAAAATGGCAGAGAGCCTAAGAGATAAGCAGGCATGTGTTGATATAAAAAAATTTGTATCAAATTAATTATCTAACATTTAGTCACTGTTCATTATATTACAGGGTTCATTCCTTCCATCTGGCAGAGGTCGAAAGATTACATAACTAGCAGGCTCATAATTTTTTATAATGAGATGACACATCTAACCCTAATTGTTAAACAAAAATGTGCATTTACAGTGGTGCTTGAAAGTTTGTGAACCCTTTAGAATGTTCTATATTTCTGCATAAATATGACCTGAAACATCATCAGATTTTCACACAATTCCTAAAAATAAATAAAGAGAACCCAGTTAAACAAATGAGACAAAAATATTATACTTTGTCATTTATTTATTGAGGAATATTATCTAATATTACATATTAGTGAGTGGCAAAAGTATGTGAACTTCTAGGATTAGCAGTTAGTTTGAAGTAAAAATTAGAGTCAGGTGTTTTCAATCAATGGGATGACAATCAGGTGTGAGTGGGCACCCTGTTTTATTTAAAGAACAGGGATTTATCAAAGTCTGCTCTTCACAACATGTTTGTGGAAGTGCATCATGGCACGAACAAAGAAGATTTCTGAGGACCTCAGAAAAAGAGTTGTTGATGCTCATCAGGCCATAAATGGTTACAAAACCATCTCTAAAGAGTTTGGACTCCACCAATCCACAGTCAGACAGATTGTGTACAAATGGGAGGAAATTCAAGACCATTGTTACCCTCCCCAGGAGTGGTCAACCAACAAAGATCACTCCAAGAGCAAGGTGTGTAATAGTTGGTGAGTTACCCCAGGGTAACTTCTAAGCAACTGAAGGCCTCTCTCACATTGGCTAATGTTAATGTTCATGAGTCCACCATCAGAAGAACACTGAACAACAATGGTGTGCATGGCAGGGTTGTAAGGAGAAAGCCACTGCTCCCCAAAAATAACATTTCTGCTCATTTACAGTTTGCTGAAAGTCACATGGACAAATCAGAAGACTTTTGGAAGAATGTATTGTGGGCGGATGAGACAAAAATATAACTTTTTGGTTTAAAAGAAAAGCGTTATGTTTGGAGAAAGGAAAACTCCGCATTCCAGCAAAAGAACCTTATCCCATCTGTGAAACATGGTGTTGGTAGTAGTTTGAGCCTGTTTTGCTGCATCTGGGCCAGAGAATTCTAAAGGAAAATGTCAAAGAATGATTACAGAAGAATAAAATTCATGTTTTGGAATGGCTAAGTCAAAGTCCTGACCTTAATCCAATCAAATTGTTGTGGAAGGACCTGAAGCGAGCAGCTAATGGGAGGAAAACCACCAACATCCCAGAGTTGAAGTTGTTCTGTACGGAGGAATGGGCTAAAATTCCTTCAAGTCGGTGTGCAGGACTGATCGACATTTGCAGGAAACGTTTAGTTGCAGTCATTGCGGCACAGGGGGTCACACGAGATACTGAAAGCAAAGGTTCACATACTTTTGCCACTCACTAATATGTAATATTGGATCATTGTCCTCAATAAGTAAATGACCAAGTATAATATTTTTGTCTCATTTGTTTAACTGGGTTCTCTTTGTCTACTTTTAGGACTTGTGTGAAAATATGATGCTGTTTTAGGTCAAAGGTATGCAGAAATATAGAAAATTCTAAGGGGTTCACAAACTTTCAAGCACCACTGTACGCAGGTTTGGTCTATGTAATGGAGATTATTTGTTTTCAGTAGCTAACTACCTAACAACTAATGATTGATTTCATAATCACTATTACCAGCTTCATGTTCACCCATGGTTTTGTATTTATTAATGGGAAAAGCACTTCAGAAATTTTACTACCAGCCATGCTTTAAACCTAATGAGCACTGCATAGAGTGAAGACAGTTTGTTTTCAAATAACAGGGCTCTTACGGGCAAGAGGGCAGCACAGGACAGACAGACAACCATGGTCAGTAGTTAGTGCCTGGCAACATTTAATTATTGAACCCCTCTGTTGTGTTCGAAACAATGTTCTACCCTTGGTGTTCATGGGTCCATAATCATGGGTTCTTAATCATCACCAACACTTTTCTAGTCAATATGACAATATTTGCTCTTCCTATTAATTTCTTAAATTTTTTTATGGCCAGTCAAATCTGAAAAGTCAAATCAGCTCTTCCACAAAATGTATTCACCTCTCTAATCCGATTCTTGTTCTATGGTCAATCAGCTCTGACTGAAATGTTGCAGATGTTACAATTGTGTACAGTACAAATGACCTAAAATTCAAAGAAACCAATTATCACTAATTTTGTGAATGCATATGCTTTGTCTAGACAGATTAATAAAGCCATCACATAGATGACAGAAACCATAGTTATGACAGAGAAAAATACCAATTCGGCCTAATTAACCAGAACACAACAAAATGGACAACAATCCTAATAACAAATGCCTTTACAGCATATGGCCAGCTCAACTTTGTAGATGGTCTTAAACAATACATAAACACATAACCAAAAAGTTAACGTTTACTATCTTTTACATAATGTTGTTTCTTTTCATTACAGTATATAGCCAAATGATCCAATATCTCACCAGTACTGATTTGACAAGGTATACTTTTGTAACATGCAGTACTCCCAACAAGCAAGTTGCTACTCTGTTGGTGTGATGCAGTGTTTCCTTGTACAGTGAGGCAAAACAGTATTTAGTCAGTCACTGACTGTGCAAGTTCTCCTACTTAGAAAGATGAGAGAGGTCTGTAATTTTCATCAACTTCAACTGTGAGAGACAAAATGAGAAAAAAAAATCCAGGAAACGTTGTAGGATTTTGAAAGAATGTAATTGTAAATCATGGTGGAAAATAAGTATTTGATCTCCCAAAAACAAGCAAGATTTCTGGCTCTCACAGACCTGTATCTTCTCCTTTAAAACGTTCTTCTGTCCTCCACTTGTTACATGTATTAATGGCACCTGTTTGACCTCATTATCTGTATAAAAGACACCTGTCCACAGCCTCAAACAGTCAGACTCCAAGCTCAGCCATGGCCAGGACCAACTAGCTGTCGAAGGGCACCAAGAAGAAAATTGTAGACCTGCAGCAGGCTGGGAAGAGGGAATCTACAATAGGCAAACAGGTTGGTGTGAATACATCAACTCTGGGAGCAATTGTAAGAAATTGGAAGACATACAAAACCATTGATAATCTCCCTCGATCTGGGGCTCCACGCAAGATCTCATCCCATGGGGTCAAAATGATCATGGGAACGGTGAGCAAAAATCATAGAACTACACGGAGGGACCTGATGAATGACCTGCAGAGAGCTGGGACCAACCTAACAAAGGCTACCATCAGTAACACACTACGCCGAGATGGACTCAGATCCTGCAGTGCCAGGCATGTCCCCCTGCTTAAGGCAGTACATGTGCAGGCTCATCTGAAGTTTGTCAGGGAACATATGGATGATCCAGAAGAGGAGGATGAAACTTTTTGGTAAAAACTCAACTCGTTGTGTTTGGAGAAAAAAGAATGCTGAGTTGCGCCATACCTACTGTATGGGGGTTGAAACATCATGCTTTGGGGCCGTTTTTCTGCAAAGGGGACAGGACGACTGATCCGTGTTAAGGGAAGAATGAATGGGGCCATGTAACATGAGATTTTAAAACAAAACCTCCTTCCATCAGTGAGAGCATTGAAGTTGGAAAATGGCTGTGTCTTCCAGCATGACAATGATCCCAAACACACCGCTCGGGCAACGAAGGAGTGGCTCCGTAAAAAGCATTTCAAGGTCCTGGAGTGGCCTAGCCAGTCTCCAGACCTCAACCCTGTAGAACATTTGTGGAGAGAGTTGAAAGTCCATGTTGCCCCAAAACATCACTGCTCTAGAGGAGATCTGCATGGAGGAATGGGACAAAATACCAGCTACAGTGTGTGCTAACCTGGTGAAGACTTACAGGAAATGTTTGACCTCTGTCATTGCCAACAAAGGTTATTTTACAAAGTGTTGAGTTGAACTTTTGTTATTGATAAAATACTTATTTTCCACCATAATTTACAGTTAAATTCTTAATTTTTTCTCTCATTTTGTCTCTCATAGTTGAAGTGTACCTATGAAGAAAATTACAGACCTCTCTCATCTTTCTAAGCAGGAGAACTTGAACATTCAGTGGCTGACTAAATACTTTTTTTGCCCCACTGTACATGTGAGGGAAAAGCAGTTTGACCGAAGGTTGTGTGTAGGGTGTGTACATAATCATCCAATGCATGCAAAATTATAGAAATTATAGAAAAGAGTAATAGCAGAGTCAGTGCACACAGTGTATAGCAAATGATGAAAGCAAACATCATTAAAGCCAAATCATTGGCATTTTAGGAAATTCAGAAATCCCAATTTAAAGAAAAGATTAAAAGGAGGCATGGACACCCTATACTAAATAACTAGTAGTATCAACTCAAAACCATTGTGAAGTGCACCCTACACAACTCAGTTACTTGCAATTAGTCTTCTTGTTATCAGAGCATAGTGCATACTACACATGTACTTAAAGTAAGGGAAGACATATGTGAAGCATTTAGCTTTTTCTGCTCTTTGTTGTGATTATGTTTTTAATATTTCACTCCAGAAGAGATTTTTCTCAGTGCTTACTAAATGACTGATCTCTGATTATTTCCAGCTCCGGCACTGCCACATATCTGCCACAAAATGTGCTTCACATGCAATCAGCAAGGGAACATGTGATTAAAAGTTGTGACTGTATGATAGTAGCTATTGAAAGCTATGCTGCTCTGTATCTAGTAAAACTTGTTGGAGTAAAATGCAGTGATTGTATTTCAGAGAGTTCAGAATGAACCCAATATATATCATGTCTTGTATATCTTATACATCTATCTTATATATCTTGTCTTGTCAATTTCATTCCGTTTGTTAATAAACATCCATTCTTGCATTTCAGGCCTGCAACACATTTCAAACAATTTAGGACGGTAAAGCATTTACCACTTGGCAATGTTACCAATCCTTCTCATAAAACTTATAAGACGTTTTGGCACTGAGCATACCAAGTGATGCAATATTTCAGGTATTATTTTGTCTCATTCTTCCTGCAAATATCCCTTAAAATGTGCAAGAGTAGGGTTGTTGTTGTTGCATTTTAGGTTTAAAAGCTTCTATGCATTCTCTATTGGTGACAGGTCAGGATTTCAGACAGATACCCATACCTTCTTTTTCCACAGCTTTTTATTTTTATTTTTGAAGCTTATTATTATTATTATTATTATTATTATTATTATTATTATTATTATTATTATTATTATTACTGGAATTACACTTTAGGAAAAGCTCACAGAAACCTGAGCATGGGCTAAATGCTTGTTTTGAAAGCTCTCTCTATCCACTTTCATTATTGGGTGCAAATCATTACATATGACTGCTGAGGTTATTTTTTATTTCAAGCTTTAAAGCTCAGAGCACCTGTATTGTAGATGTGACATAGAAAGACGTTAGGTTACTAAACAGTGTGGACTGTTAAATTGGATGTAGATGAAGAACTAGTTCTTTTTCATATAGCACTTTTCAAATGCTGTGTGGTTATCAGTACTTTTTCACAATACTTTTCTCTTTTTTGGGATGTTTCATAGGGTCAAAGCCATTAGGATATAGGAGTGGTTGCAATGTTATGTTACTGCTTTGTTTGTCTGTTTGTTTTACTAAATGGTCATAAATAAGACCTGCTGAATGGGCATCATTGCTCAATACCCAGATCTCAGACTAGTCAATGTTTATTACAAGGAATCCATTCGCTGAAACTATTATAGTTCTTGTAAAGATATAATATGTTTCTAAAAATTATTTGGGGCATATTTTTGGGAAACTGCCACTGCTCGACAAACTGTTTTGTCTTCAGCTTGTTACTGTTGCGTATCTACCTTCATGTCTTATGAAAAGGTGACGGTATAGTATACACAACAAACTTTATGCATAATACCCTGTTTGAATACCAAACAGGGTGAAATGAGCACATAATGACACTTATTAATATGTTGGTTATAGCCATAAATTACATTTTTTCCGCTCTCGCATACTGCAGTTCAAAGCCAAAAGGGGCCTTCGGCTAAAGGGCATATCTGCTCACACCACAAAATGGTGGAGGGTTCACAGCAGAAAGGCTGTGAATTCTCCAACATGGAACCACTGCCTGAGCACAAGAGATCAGTGTGGGTGTGCATGTAACAGAAAGAGAAAACCAATTTATTTATTCAAGTAGCTGAATCAAACAGTGCACCATTTTAAACCAAACAATGCAACCTTGTGTGTGTTTTTTCTGTGTGTGACAGCATAGGAAAACGCAAAGACATATATTTTTTATCATTCAGATACTGTTCCACTGCAAATGAAAGCATTAAACAGTAATGAACATTAATTTATCGGCAAAGTCCTCTTTGGAACTAATAGGAAATTAATAATTTAGGTAACAAAAATATGGTTTTGTATTTAACATTAAATTTAGTCATTTTAGCTGACACCCGCATCCAGAGCGATTTAGCTGATAGAATCTTACAATTCAAGTCGTGTGAGTTAAGGCTCTTGAAAAAGGACCCAACAGTGGCAGTTTGGCAGAGGAGGGATTTGAACCTTCTGGTCTATTGTCGAGGACCTTAAACTCTAGGCTGTCACAGTCGTTTTCATTGTATAATACTCTACACAAGCTCTATGCCTGCCAGCAAACAAACCTTCTTGGTGTGGTCTTGTTAACCCCAAAAATCTATTATAACTATACATTAAAGATGTTTTTAGAAACAGGTTAACAATTATTCAATATTAAATACACACAGAGAGTTTTGTTAATCTGATGCAACACACACATTGTCATTTGATTAATTATGATTGTGAGCCATAAACTTTACAACACTTCGGAATTCAAAAGGCCATCTGGACCGGATCTTGCGGACTCAATCAACAACGGCTGATTCTGTCTACACACACGTTTCAAAGAGGTCTGTTTAAACAAGACCTGTAACCTCAGATTATCTCGACTCATCTTTTAAACAGGTTCCCCTTTTAAAACTGATTGTGCAGAAGATAACGGTTTACTTCACAGTGAACCTTTCATCACAGCCTCTTGTAAGCCTTATCACCCCAGGAAAGGCGCCAGAAAGACACCCCGAACTCAGCTTTTGTTCTAAAGAGACAAACTTTAATAATTGTATTAAACTCCTGATGGGAACAGTTTATCTTCATCGAAACCTTTTAATTACATAACAAATAATATTTGGATCCTGAGAAGTCCAAACATGCTATATACATTTAAATGATTCATACAAAGAGTGGATCAAGGATATTCTTTTATATCCACACACCGTTAT